>CAUYPK010016877.1:0-32131 GCA_963574355.1 Loris lydekkerianus | reverse complement strand
TATCCTCTGCTATTTCCTTTCTGAGGATTTCATAATTTTCTTTATAGAGGTCCTTCACCTCCTTTGTTAGGTATATTCCTAGGTATTTCATTTTCTTTGAAACTATGGTGAAGGGAGTTGTGTCCTTAATTAGCTTCTCATCTTGCCTGTTATTTATAGTTTTCATATGTATCTTTAACCATATTTTTATTTGGTTTTGGATAATTTCACTTAACACACTAAAATGTTTACTCTTCTTCAATATTACTTTTATTACCTATGTTTCAACATACATACTAATGAGATTTGGCAGGATCTCATCAAGCCATGTACTAGCTATTATAAGATGATATAATAAGTAGACATTAAATAAATAGTTCAAAATATCCATTTATTATGAATAGTTAAATGTAACACTATAGAGATATGAGAATATGTTGCATATATGTGAATAAAAGATCTGTGAGCTCATTTTCATTATGTTCAGTGTCATTTCCTGCAAGTGTAGGAATAACTGATAAATTAACATGCTGTTAACACTTCTATGAGAAGTTTTATGTTGGCTTTATATACATTACATTAGCTAAAGCTACAAACTCCTGAAAAGGAAGAAAAAAAACCTTTTGACAATGTGTATATTTTCATTTCAGGTTAAGGGACTGAAACTCAGCCAACAAAATTTACACACTGAGGCCTTATATTCTTTTTTAAAGTAGAGTGGTATTATTTCATATTATGATGAATAAGTAGGCTAAGAATGATTTGATTTTAATTTAATTTCAATTATAGCAAGGCCCTCTTGTTCAGCACTATATCCCTAGGGCTTAGAAGAATGCCTCACACACAATAGCTATTCCAGAAACGAAGAAGTGAATGAATGCTAAATGCAAGAATGACAGGTTAGAATGGCTTTTCAGCTTAAAAGGTATGCTTTATCCTCACCAAAAATCTCTTTAAAGTTAGCTTATTTAAAAACAGAAAAATGTTAAGGATGCCTAGGCTTTAACTTGTCACCTTACAGAATAGTCTATTTTCGAGAAAATGTAGCTCTTATTGCTGAGGACTGCAATAAACTCAAGGGGTTAAGTATCTATCCTGATCCCTTAGAAGAGTTAAGTTTTGTTAAATTAGCCATTAGCCAAGCGCAAGAAGAAGAGTTATTAGGAAGATGGAATTCTACAGTCAAGTGCAGTAAAAGAGTACATAGAAACAGAAATGCGTTAAGCTGTAGGTTTCTGGGGCAATTTGAAACTCGCCTATTAGCTTGTTAAGAGAAACTCGAACAAAGCAAGTAAAGCTCTGACTTGGATGGGATATACTTTGTTTTAGGACATTAATAAAAGTGAAAGCAAATAAACTCTAAGAGGGAATTTAGCAAAAAATCTTCACTGAATGCATAAGCTTTTAAAAACTATAAGAAAACAGCATCCACTCTAGGTCTTTAATCCCATAAAAATGCCTACAAAATATTGAATCTTTTGGAGACTGTCAATGCAACCTGGTGATCTATGTTATCAAGTAATTGCCTTTAAAGTTCATCAGATTTGTTAATTTGGTCAATGTGGAAGACTCTACTGTAATGCTTAGAAGATAATTAAAGTTTCTGTGCCTGAATCAATAAGGAAAGATAAAGGAATGGAGATTAGTTGTTTTAGAAGATAAGTTTGTGGGGTGACTTGATGTCAATCTTAAAGTGTGTGAAGAAATTATCAGACGGGTCAATTTTTCTCTTCCTTTATGGCATAACAAAGGAGGAAGTGGATTTGGTTAATCTTCATCAAATATTTATTGAGTGCTTCCTTTTTGCATAGTATTGTGCTAGGTCCTATAGGCAACAAAAAGAGCTAAGGATTTCCATAAGTCTGTAGTATCAAATGCAATTTCAAAATTTGATTATCTACTCCCTCTCAAGTATACAAATATGTATGGTTTCCCTATAGTTTATTTTTGGAGAAAGGACAGCAGCTAGTTCCACTTTGACAGAAACTAGAAAACCTTCTGATCTTTACAAGACATATAGCAACCCAGAACAAAAACCACATTTTATTTTCCTTTGCAACTAGCTCAGTATGGTTATGTACCTTAGTCTTGCTAATAAGATATGGGCACAGTAGAATGTGTAGCCTGTAGAAAGTGCCCTGAGAGGGAGGAGGGAGGAAGTGTGTCTTATTCTTCCCTGAGGGCTGAACTGCAGAGCTGGACCAAGTAGAACAGGTAGAAGCTAAAAGAGGAGGGTGCATGATTGAAGTTTAAGAAGTTCACATACTTGGGTGGTGCCTGCAGTGGGTAGGGCGCCAGCCCCATATACCGAAGATGGCGGGTTCAAACCCGGCCCTGGCCAAACTGCAACAAAAAAATAGCCGGGCCTTGTGGCGGACACCTGTAGTCCCAGCTACTCGGGAAGCTGAGGCAAGAGAATTGCCTAAACCCAGAAGTGGGAGGTTGCTGTGAGCTGTGACGCCAGGGCATTCTACTGAGGGCAACATACTGAGACTCTGTCTCTACAAAAAAAGAAAGACAGAAGTTCACATACTTAAAATGCTTCCATTTGTGTAAAATTGTAATTGAAATTTACAACGCCTAGGATATGAATGACACAGTTTAGAATTTTAGAAGTGTGCAGTGCAGAACCTGTATGACTGTGCTTGGTAAGCCTGACTGATAATCATGGAGCCACCATAACTAGTGCTGGACTGCAACACATTTTACATTTTGAAAAAAATTTTTCAGTTTTTTTATTACTTAGGTCATATTTAATCCTAATTTAAATACTTTCCCAACAAGGTAAGCTCTCTAAGACGAGAAATGTTATGTCTTTTCATGACATTTTTTCAGTGCATACACAGAGACTGCCCTGTAGTAGAAAATATTTGTTAACTGACTTACTCAGGAAGATGAAGAAAAGAAGAAAGAAGGGTGGCGCCTGTGGCTCAGTGGGTAGGGCCCCAGCCCCATATACCGAGGGTGGTGGGTTCGAACCCAGCCCCAGCCAGCTAAAACAGCAATGAAAATTGCAACAAAAAATAGCCAGGTGTTGTGGTGGACACCTGTAGTCCCAGCTACTCAGGAGCCTGAGGCAAGAGAATCCCTTAAGCCCACGAGTTGGAATTACTGTGAACTGTGATGCCATGGCACTCTACCAAAGGTGACAAAGTGGGAGTCTCTCTCAAAAAAAAGAAAGAAAGAAAAGGAAAAGAAAAACGGGGGTGTATGGGCAGAGGGTGGCAAGGGGGAGGAAGAAAGGGAAAAGTTTTTCTTTGCTGGGAACTTGGAGTGGCTCTATTTTCATTAGAATTATATGGAAAATAAAATTGAAATTAGACCATTAATGTTCACCATATTTTGTTATTAAAAAATTTACTCATTTTTTTAGAGTGGTTTTTTTTTTTTTTTTTACATGTTTACAGATATTTAAAATAATTCAGAAAAGCCCTTCGTAAGCCAGGCTTGGCTACCTATTTCTATAGAGAAGTCAACTCCATAAAATTTAAATTGTAACCATTTCTAAAGTGTTGACAAAAATTTAGGTGTTTAGTCTTTGCAAATCATTTAGCATTTACTAAATTTCTCTTGTGAGTGCAACATTGTTCTAGGCACTGTGTAAAACAGAGTTTTCATATGCGTGCTGAACACACCAATTCTTTCTGTAACTTCTGAAGTAAAGGGGAAATATATGAAAGAACTCAATAGAGAACAAAATACTTGTTTCGTTGGTGATAAAGCTGGGTTGGATCAGTCATCCTTCTGCGCTTAGATGCCATGGTGTGAGCATAGAGGAATGAGCACAGGCTTGGGGAGCTGTGGGTAGACCAAAAGCCACCATCTCTGTAGACCTTCCCTTCCCTGCAATGGGATCAAGTTTAGACACTATTTTTCCGCATCACTCTGAACCAACCCATCTGATTCCAATCTGCTGATAACACTGCTCCTTGACTTTTCAAAACAGTTTTGGATTTATTCTTGAATATATTTGTCGTTTCCTTGAAATTTTGGAGTAGCAAGGTAACTGTATAAACCTATTTTTCTTTATATTACTCTGTATTTCAGGTCACCAGGATTTGTATATTTTTTCCTTTTTATTCTGTACTTATTTTAGTTGAATAACCATAAAAAAGCCCCATTCATTTCTGCAGTCTTAAATATTTTGAAATGTATTTTGCTGTTCTTTCTTCTTAAAAATATTTCTTACTGTGAAGTTTGTGCAAACTGGAGATAAGAGAAATGGTGGTCAAAGAAAGATGCTTGAAAGAAAACTTTGATATGAATGAGAGATTGTATTTATCCAAGTGCTTACATAGTAGAGTGGCATCCTTGTGCGTGAAGTTAAAAGTTAGAACTGCTATGTTGAAACTCACACAGAGTAGTTTCCATATAATCCCTTAGCTTTGTCTTGGTAACATCTATACAAATCCATTTTAAATGTGGATCTGAATTTTCCTGGTGACATAAACTCAGACTAGAAAATTGAAAACTAGAAGAATAGCCTATCAGCCTGAGAACTAGAAATCATCAGGCAGAGTGTATTTTTAACTTTTCTTATTATTAAATCTTCTTACCTCTTCTTATCCAATGACCGAGAGTCCCCAAGATTACCCCAGATTTAAAAATTCACTAGAAGGACTCACAGGATTTAGCTATTGTCATGTTAAGATTTATTATAGCAGAAGGATGCAAAGCAAAATCAACAAAGAAAAAAGGTGCACGAGACCTCTACAAGGTTCAAGCTTCCAAGGGTCATCTCTCAGAGGAGCACACAAAGATGAGCTCAATTCCTCCAGCACAGAGTGGACACAGTGGAATGCTATCTGCATGAGAAGTTCATTAAACTCAGTGCTCAAGGTTTTTACTGGGAACTGGTCATGTAGACATCCCCTGCTTACCATACCCAAATTCTAGACTCCCAGAAGAAAATCAGGTGTTCAGTAAATAGCACGTTATTTGTACATACAAGTTTAGACACTGCACACCACTCTTATCTATTAGAGATGGTTTGGAACATTCTAGAAATCTAAGTTCCCTGCTGTCAGCCAAGGGTCAATCTTGCCTAAAGACTTTTGAGGATAGACAGCTATCTAATACAGTGCTCCAATATAAGACTTTACTGCATACCAGATATCTTCCTACTGTGTGGGTTATTAATATTTTGCTCCATTTTTATAATTGTTCAAATAAAAAAATGGAAGAGTAGAAGAAATTTGTTCATTTTCATAAGCCAACCTTTTAAAGATTTAATAAAAAATGATGAAAAAGTTGATGCATACATTTACTCTAGATTATATGTAGTCTTACTACATGTTTTACTTATTTATCTCTTATACATTTCATAAGAACATCTTTTGCTTCATATTTTATATATTGAATTATTTTATCTATTATATATTTTTATTATTTGTTCCTTTTTCAAAAATTAAACTTTTTATTTTGAGATAATTATAGATGCAATGTGGTTGTAAGACACAATGTGTAGAAATCTTCATACGTTTTACCTAGTTTCCCCAGTGGTAAGTAACATCCTATCTAACTATAGTACAATATTACAGCCAGAAAATAGACAGTGGTACCATCACGGACTTATTCAGATTTCATTAGTTTACATTAATGTGTGTGTGAGTGTCTGTCTTTTGGTTTTATGCAATTTTCTCCCTTGTGTAGATCCTTGCAACTACTGCCAAAATTGAGGTCGAGAACGCCCCTGTCAACAACTCCACTCCTTGATCTCTGATAACTACTAATCTTTTCTCTATCTCTGTAATTTTGTCATTTTAAGAATGTTGCATAAATAAAATTGTACAGTATGTAACCTTTGAGATTGGGTTTTTTTTTCACTCAGCGTATTTTCCTTAAGATCCATCCAAGTTGTTTGTGTCACTAGGGGAAACACACACCCATTCTTTTCTTCTGTTGATGAGAAGAATGGGCATGGTTGTACCTTGTTTGTTTTACCATTCTCCATGGGCCAGGTGCAGTGGCTCCTGTAATGTTAACACTCTGGGAGGCTGAGGCAGGAGGATCTCTAGAGCTTAGCAGTTTGAGATCAGCCTCAGCAAGAGTGAGACCCTGTTTGTCTATTAAAAATGGAAAAAACTAGCTGAGTGTTGTGTCAGGTACCTGTAGTCCCAGCTACTGGGGAGGCTGAGGGAAGAGGATCACTTGGAACCAAGAGTTTGAGGTTGCTGTGAGCTGTGATGATGCCACTGCACTCAACCCAGGGCAACAGAGACTCTGTCTCAAAACAAAAACAAACACAAATAAACAAACAAAAAAAATTTGTTCATGGACAGAGATTTGGGTTGTTTCTAGTTTTCTTCTATCACAAATAAAACTGCCATAAACATTTACAAATTTTGACATAAAATACATTTTTATCTGTCTGTGATAAGTACCTTACGATGGAAT
This sequence comes from Loris lydekkerianus, assembly GCA_963574355.1. Taxonomy (NCBI): domain Eukaryota; kingdom Metazoa; phylum Chordata; class Mammalia; order Primates; family Lorisidae; genus Loris; species Loris lydekkerianus. The sequence goes on along the minus strand of CAUYPK010016877.1, from coordinate 25,756 downwards.
TGCTGGATTATATGGTAATTACATGTTTACTTTTGTAAGAAACTGCCAAATCATTATCTCACTAGAATAGTATGGGATAGTTTTTCTACATCCTCACAAGCATTAGCCATTCTGATAGATGTGTAATATAATCTCAATTTGGCTTTAAGTTTCATTTCTCTTGAGTCTAACAATGTTGAACATCTTTTTATGTGACTACTCTCTGTAAATCCTCATTGTCTAACTGGATTTTCCTACTGCATTGTCCTACTCTCTGTAAATTGCTCATTGTCTAACTGGATTTTCAAAAATGGTTGAGTTTTGAGAATTCTTTACATATCTTAGATACTAGTTCTTTGTCAGATATTTGTAAGTATTATTTCCCAGTCTGTAGCTTGTTAAGAGTATAATACTATCCTTTTAACAGGGTATTTTACAGACAAAAGTTTTAAATTTTGATATCCAATTTATTGGATGAAATTTTTTTTTTTGTCAAGTCCAAGAACACTACTCTTAGTCCTATGTCAGAAGATTTTCTCCTAGTTTTTTTTTTTTTATAGTTTTCTATGTTATATATTTAAATTACCTGTCTAGAGCAACAATTTTTAGCAAAAACATCACCTTAGAATTAACTTTGTGAAAGGTGACACACTAGATCGGTTTTGCCACTGTATAATTGTCAAATTGGTGTGAACACATCTTATATTTTCTGTTCTAGGGCACAGAATGCTGCTAGTGGCAAGTAAGAAGGAGTAGACTGGGACAGAAATAGACTTTGAATACTTGTTAAATTTTTTTTTTTGCAGTTTTTGAACCCGCCACCTCCGGTACATGGGGCTGGCGTCCTAGTCCTTTGAGCCACAGGCGCTGAACACTTGTCAAATTATTATTATTTGACTTAAATTGTATTATATTTTCCCCTCAATCTATTTACTTTATTTGACCTGAATAATTGAAACAGTGATAAACAAAACACAGAAAAAATTATAGTGAAAAATGTGACATTTCATATTTATTTTCCTAACAATTTAAAATTGAAAAAGTATTTTAGTAGCAGAAAGACCTTTTCATGTTATAGAATTATCTTTTAAAAGCAAACTGAAAATGTTTATTTTGAGATGTGTCAGGAAAAAACAATTTCTCTTTCAGAGTTTAGACGAAAATATGTAGTAACATTGGCCATCAGAGAGGCTGTTCTCCAGGCCACACTTTCATCTTCAATCTTAGTCAGCTTTAACACTTCAAGCACATCTTCAAACTTAATTCCATGTGAATGTCTAATTCTGGATGTTTTTATTCTTACCAAATTCTACTTGACACAGAAAGCCATACTATCAAATTTAGCATTTAGCCTGCTTTCTTCCCATGCTTTCCACATATTAGAATACAGTTCATTTCCTGGCAGCTAACAAAGATTAAAGTTTTGCACCTTTCTCGGGAGAAAAAATTCCTCTTTTTTAAAATGCAAAAGTTAAAATTGTGGGGCCAGTGGATCTGGAGTCAGGGAACAGTACCATTAAAATATATCACACTGTTAAAAATGACCTCGCTGCCATCTAGGTGGCACACTATCATTATTTTTTCCTTAGCTTTATGAAAGTTTCTGCTTTATAGTCGCCAGGTAGCACAGATGTTTGTTCCCAGTTCCAAGATTCATTCGATTTTCAAATACTTTTAAATTGATTTATGTCTTCTAAAGTTGCCTTAGACTTCTGTTATTTTGTTTTGTAGTAACATAAACATTTTGAGTAACATAAACTCACATTTATGTTAACATGTCTCAGTGTTCATTCTATGCCAATTATTTGCAAACATACTACTGTTTCCACCCTAATACATTTTATAGTCACATACACACACTCTAAAATATTTCACTGGCATTGGTATGCTAAGCCTTCCCAAGAGCATTACTCATATAAGTGAAATATAAGGATATGAACTTAAAACAAGTTCCTTTCATGCCATCTCTCAACTGGATAATGTTATATAAGCAAAATATTAACTTTGTAGCCATAGGGACTATATTTTAATGCCATATATAATTTTGCTTTAGTTTAATATTTATGTGAAAAGGACATTAATTTTGGTGTCAAAACAATGACAGGCAACAATTACATAGAGTATTTAATAATCTCCTTATGCATAAATTCTCTATTAAAAATTAAAATGAAAGGTTTTTTCAAATTGTACTGTAAGGCATTTGATATTTATTTTCTAGTTCCTTTTGAACTAAGTTTTGTTTCATAATAACTTTTAAGGACAAATATTTTTTAATTATAATTTTAACATATCACTGGATTTCAAGGTAGAATTTAAATTCAATTTATGAATGTCAGTATTTCATTTTTAATAAAATTATAGCTGATGGAAAATCTCACATTGGCTTATTTTTGGTGACTATAACAAATAAAGTCAGAGTACATAGCATCAGTAATATTTTCATTGTGTCATTAAAAAAATTAAAAAATATTACTGTAGACTTAGTTTGAAAACCCAGAAGCAATGTAACTATCATTAAGTCTAATAAACACATTTTAATGAAACAGAGCCACCATCTGTGATTATATAGAACCCCAGTCGCAGGAACTGAGTGAAGAAGCAAGTGAAGCTACCTGATGCTTTTAGTCTGTACACCACAAAGAGATTATTCTTGAGAATGAAGATAAAATGTGGTAGGAATTTCCAACCCTTCAGGTGCTCTTTGTACACATTCTTATATACACATATGAGAATTTTGTGTGGATATGTTCAAACACACACACACATAAATGCATGCAAATCTGGGGAAGTATGAATAAATTCTGGGAGTTGGATCAAGGTCAGTTTCCTAGCTGTGCTATTGTAGTATAGTTATGGAAGTTGTTAAAATTAGAGGATGTGGAACAAGGGTTCATGGGACCTCTCTGGACTTTCTTATTGTAATTTCCTAAGAATAAATAATCATTTCAAAATAAAAAAAGGTAAAAATTGAACATATTTATGTATTTCAGAGATTATGCTATGCTAATACCCTAGAGATTAAGCTAATACTATTTTAAAGTCACAGCTATTATTGTAATAATTGCCTAAGTTTGATTTTTAAAGAGAGACACTATTACTATATACCAAAGTGCTGAATGCACAAATGTTTTCTTTAAATAAGTGTATTCAAGAATCTGTGTCCTCTTAAGGATTTTAATATGTCATAGTTGTTCTAGGAATATTTTCACTTAGTAGTTTCTTAGGATTCTTCTTCTTTGCCATATATGATGTGTAGCCTATAGGTTCTTAACTCCTCGTTTGATTTGGATTAAGTTATTTAGCTTCTACTCCTAAGAAATCCCAAAATACTATGACTCAAAAATGAAGACATGTATGTGACAGTTTACACTTTTATGATTTTGACAAAATCCTTAAGGTATACTTAGTAAAAAGAATAACTTTATGTTAAAATAAATTTCTGATATAATGCCATTGGTAGTACTAAAATTTTCTTAAACAAATTCTAACAAAATATAAATAGATTACATAAAAAAATCTAATTTTCTAAGACCAGCTCAACTCGTGGTGTCAATGGCAACAGCAAAATTGTGGCTTTGAAAACTGATCAGTTATTTTAAGGAAACATTAAATCTTAACATCTCGGTTTTTATGTGTTTCTAGAGAGAATTTCCTTTGAGGCTGGTTTTCCTGAAGAAAGGATAGATTTCAGAGCCAAACTCATCAGTTTGGAGGCAATTAAAAATCTTTGACCTGTTGGCAAACCTCACTGGGTTTCTCAGCTCTCAATTTAATCTTTCTTTCCATTCTTTCTACCCAGAGAAGCTTTGGACTGAACTTTCCAAACTGTCTTACAAACAACTCCTCTGTTAAAAGACCAAATCTTCTCCTCACTGCGCAGAGTATGAGATAGTGTATATGTGACCCACAGGGCTTAGCTGTCAGAATTAGACCAGAGTGGCATTTATTAAACACTCTCCTGCAGTGTGTGAGGGATTGGGTGGGGTGGGTAGGGTTTGGATAGAAAAAATAAAACACTAAGAAATGTACCAACTGGGCAGGATCTATTTTCAGTGTTGAAATCACACCATGGAGTAACCCAGACACTGGAATTTCCCCCATATTAATTTAGGGAAAAATCATAATTTAAACCCTACAAACACTACAATAATATCATTGTGTTTGTAGAGTCAGGAGCTCTGAGTTAGAATATTGACTTTCTATTCTTCCAGTTTTGTGATCTTGGATGAGTTAATTGCATGTTCTTTAATACTTTTATATGTAAAGTGAAGCTTGTATTATGTGTATAATACTGTCTTAGAATAGCTTTAAGACAGTTAGTTTAATGTATATGTGAAATGAAATTTCAAAAGAGAAAGGTCTGTTTAAGTACAAGAAGCTATTTCTCTTTAGTAATCATTATAATGTAATTAATATATGTAAGTTTATATGTGTGATGTGTATGAATGATGTCTGTATGTAAATTTGCTTTATGAAGACTGAGCATAGCCTTTTATTTTTCTTTGGAAACCTATATATGACAGTGCCCGGTACATATATAAGGCATTTAATAAATGTGTGTGTATATTGAATAAATAGACCAATGAACTTGAAGGAAAAAGAATGTTCAAATCTAAAAAATTTGTCCATTCTGATTTGATTGGTATCGGGTTAAGAGTAAGCACAGAAACTGTTAAGAGCAAGAAGTGAATTACAGCATCTTGTAAGTGAAATTAAATAATTTTAAATTGTGCCAAATGTTTTCTAACAGTTTCATTTTACTGGTATTGGCACAACTATGAGCATCAATCATGACACTCCTGTGCTCGTAAACCTTAAGTAACTCCCATTGCTCCCATAGCTTAGAAAATAAAATCCAATTCTTTAGTTTGGCACTAACCTTTTCAATTTATTTTTCTGTATTAATATTCCTGTCTCTTTTGGAGTTTTCTCATGTATCTCCTACTGTTCCTCTTTCCCCACTCTCTTGCAACTTTGCTGTATCTGGGCTTTGTCCTCATTTTGAAATGCCCTTCAATTCATATTTACATTGGATTATCCAATCCATCAGTTCTGTCCCTAATACCACTGTCCTCATGGAACCTAGGCAGACTTACCAAATACCCGTGCCATTTTATGTTTTCTATCTTGAGCCCTTTGCCACTTCCTAATCTAGATAAGCTTTTTGATAGCAGATTCAATGCCTGATTTATCTTCGTATTTTTAAGGAGACAACAATTTGTTCATTTTTATTGAACAAATTGAATTCATATACATTTTTGTGTTTCTGCTTGTGAAAGACATACATTTATAAGTAATTGTTATGCACAATAAGGATATATACATGTTCATACTTTTGACATACTTATCATCACTATGGTTAATTGGTTTTGACAAAAGTGCTGAGGTAATTCTCTTGGGATATAATGATATTTTCAGCAAACAGCTCTGGGACATTTTAATACCATATGCCAGAAAGCAAACCAAACCATCTCACAACAAAAAACTATATCAAACAAACAAAAACAAGATTTTAAACACTTACCAACAAGAAAAAATTAACCCATAATAGACCAGATTCTTAAGTGTAAGCACTAAAATTATAAACTAGAAGAAAACACAGGAAAAACTCCTTGTGTTCTTGACTTTTACAAGGAGATCGTAAGTGTGATATCAAAAACATAATCTGTAAAAGAAATGGTAAATTAGACTTTATTTAAATTAAAAATTAAATTTTTGCTCTTCAAAGATCTTAGTAAGAAAGTAGAAAAGATAACTTAGAGAATTTGAGAAAATATGTGGTCATGAAATACTCGATAAAAGACTTGTATCCATATTCCATAAAAACCCTTATAACTCAATAATGAGAAGACAAACAGCCCAAGTAAAAATAATGGACACAAAATTTGAATAGACATTTCAAAATTTAGATAGCAAGTGAGTATATGAAAATATGCACAAAATTATTGGTCTTTAGAGAAATACAGATTAAAATCATTATGACATGCTGTACTATATCACACCTTGTAGAATGATGAAAGTTAAAAAGACAGGGAATACTGAGTATTGTCAAGAATGTGGAGAAACTAGAACCCTGATGCATCCTTGCTAACAGGAATGTAATGAGACACAGCCACTTCATAGGGCAGTTTTATCATGCCTTGGAGAAGTTACACATACATTTGCTCTGTGACCCCCAAATTCTACATTTAGGTATCCACTCATGAGAAAGGAAAACCAATATCCGGGACTTCTGTATGTATGTTAATAGCAGCACTGTTCATAATGCCTCCAACATATTTGACTGCTGAATATGTAAACTATATGAAGCATATCTTTATAGTGGAACATGCAATTATTTGAAAGGAACAAAGTATTGATGTATGTAACAACATTTATGAACTTCAGAAACAACCTGAGTAAAGAATACAACTGAAATTGTTGAAACCATATGAAATTTATACCTAAGATGAAATTATAGAGATGAAAGAATATCAATGATGGCATAGTGCTAGAAGTGGAGATTGCCGGCAAATGGGCATACTGGAACTTTTTGGGCAGAATAGAAAGAATAGAAATGTTTTTAACCGAACCGTAATGTTTGTAAACCTTTATCAACTCACTAAAATTCATTGGTATACTGATAATGGGTGACTTTTATGGTATATAAATTACATAATATTTTAGTAAAATTTTAGAGTTTTTATTTAAGTTTTGAGATCAGGGAAAGTCTCTAAGGAAGCAACATTTAAGCTTAGATCTAGAATATGAATAGGAATTTTAAAAGGGGTATTAAATAGGGACAGATCATATACAGCATATGGGAGACACTAAAAATTCACTTGTTGAAGGAATGAATAAATGAATGTAAACTTCAGTGAAGGTAAACCTCAGCGAAAATAACTCAGGGCCTGTCAAAACCATTATGATTTGAATTTTTTCCTTGTTAACGGTATCTGTTGTATCTTCTTAAAATACCCAATCTGCTTTCCTATATAGATTTTATTCATTGATCTAGCTCCTATAAATCTGAGCCTATTCAGATGTCTACCTGTTTGCAAAAACTAACTTGCCATTTTATAGTCCTCTCCAGAACAGTCTGTAATTCTCTTAACTGTTTCTTTCCTGAGTTGTTTTACAGATCCTTTACCATTTGGATTGATGATAATTTCTGTGTGTTCTTCTTTCCCTTTTTGACAGTTTCATTTTACTGGTGTTGCACAGCTATGAGCATCAATTAGACATTCTCCTGCTTGTAAACCTTAAATAACTCCCATTGCTCAACAACACAAAAGAGAATTTTGAGAACTGGGAATCATTTGGGTACTGCATAGACTGGGCATGTGGGGACCCACAGGGGGTAGAGCAGATCGGCCTTCTCTCCCTACTTACAGCCCAGACATTAACAGAGCCCCGGATCAGAGAAGCTTTTCGGTGACTGTATTATGACATTGAATAAATGGTATTTAGTGTCAAATAAAACTTTTTTTTTCCTTTTTGAAATATGCTGCTGCAGCTAAATTGCCTTTTCTTTCTTAAGATGTTCTAATATTAAATTAAATATTTAGAAAATATTTACTAAGAATCTGTATTAGGTACACATGGTAAACAAAGAAATGAGGTGATTGCTCTAAGATTCAGAGACAAGGCACATTACTTCAAGGTAAAACATAATAACATCTTTTTTTTTTTTTTTTTTCTGTCTTAATACAGGCATTTAAAAGTTAAGAGTCGGGCAGCACCTGTGGCTTAGTGGGTAGGGTGCCAGCTCCATACACTGAGGACGGTGGGTTTAAACCCAGCCCTGGCCAAACTGCAACACAAAATAGCCCGGTGTTGTGGCAGGCACCTGTAGTCCCAGCTACTCGGGAGGCCAAGGCAAGAGAATAGCCTAAGCCCAGGAGTTGGAGGTTGCTGTGAGCGGTGATGCCACAGCACTCTACTGAGGGTGATAAAGTTAGACTCTGTCTCTAAAAAAATAAATAAATAATTAATTAAAAGTTAAGAGTTCAAGGTTAAAAGAGTATAGTAAAGTGGCACATTTCTGGAAACCTTCCAGAAATCTACTTTAACTAGATTAATAAGTACTGTGTCAGTTAACCAGCACAATAAAATTATTCCTGAACTTTCAAGTTTAGTCTGAATTCCAGATATGTTATGGTTTCCATTTTTCCCTGTGCCACCACTTCAGTCTCTCTAAGAACCAAATGAATTTAATGTACTTTTACGTGATAGAAGATCCTAGGTAGTGTTCTAGAAGCTCCCCTCATATGGCCTGGCATTAGGGTCTCTTCTGTGTTAATGTTAAATTCATTGGTTTGTAATAGTGATAGAAGTAGTGTAGTATGGGTAGCTTTACTTATCAATTCATAGCTTTCGAAGTCAGCATCAAGGCCTTAAATAGATTATTTCACTTAATCTTCACAATAGCTTAATGAAGTAGGTCCTATATTATTCTCATCTTTTGGTTTTGTATCCAAACATTTAGATCTTTAATTTTTATATTTTAAAACATGATGTTGGCATGTAAGATGGTTACAGCTAGAGGATTTTAGTAAAGAGGTTGTGATTGAGTTTTAAAAAAAGAACAGTCCAGAACGATGGGCAGGGCCCAGCCTGGGCCCGAATGTGCTTTGCATCTGGGGACAGACTCCAGAACTGCAGAAGTGTGGTTAGCAGGAGTGCAGCCACTGCTCTGGTCAGAACTGGGCTTGGAGAGGGACCCCAAAGCAGGTTGAGTAGGTAAGGGTGCGTCAGGTGCCTGGGCCCACGTAGATGACCTCCTCCAGGCCATCCACCGCCTTTATGTACTCCAGGCACCAGGAGTATGTGTGCGCTCGAAGCTGCTGCTTCAGGGTATGTGTGCCAGGAAGTCCCCGTGCCTGGGCAGATCATGTTGTAGCCTAGCAGCACCGTCTTCTTCATCAACAAGCCACATGCCTCCAGGAGGAGTGCGTCTGTCAGATATCTGTCTCTCCAGTGGTCAAGGGAGACCACTGTGTCCACGTCATACTTCCTCTTCAGCTGGGGAATGACTTCTTGGAACGCCCTGGATAACCACAGCAGTTATCCTGTCCTGCCGGCCCCGCGAACTCCACCAACTGCTGAGTGATAGCGGTGTGGATGGTGGGATTGAGCTCGATGGTGATCAGCCCGGTGCCAGGTGACAGCAGGCGGCCGATAAGCACTGCTGAGTAGCCCCTCAGCTCCATAAGCCCCTCTCTCCATAAGCCCCTCGCTCCATAAGCACGAAGGGCTGGTCCTCCCGCACCTTGGTGTCCAGCATCTGGCATTTCTTGTGGCTCACATCCATGGCCCGCTCCTTCTGAGTGCAGTTAAGTGTCCATGGCCCCACATACTCTCTGGGTTCCCGGACTCGGCCTGCTGCCGCACATGGTGCAGGACTCGCTGCTCCTTGGTGTCATCCCTGAGCAGTAAAAGGACGGGCTACAGGACGAGCTTGTTCCAGTAGAAAACACACAAGCCCCAATGTTGCAGTGCCAGCAGCACCCACTGAGCCGGGCCCAGAGAGATACCTGCTAGCAGCTGAGCATCTTCCCAGGACCGCGGCTCCGCCCACGTCCAACCCTGCCCCACCCCGGCCCTGCCTAGGTCCCACTCTGGTCCCTGCCCTGGCTTGGCCCCGCCCCACCCTGGCCATCCAGGTCCCACCCGGCGCTGGCTCGCCCCTCCACGACCTGGAGCAGGCAGGGAGGCCTATATTATTCTCATCAGAGGCGTGTAAATGAAGAAACAAAATTGTTAAGCATTAAGTAACTTGACTGAAATAACACAACTAATAAGGGCTGCAGTTATTCCTAGGTATCATAACATTATGTTATATTGCCCTCTGAAAATCAGAACAATTGCATCTCTTAGTCTAATGCGATGCTTCAGTGCCTGCCTATGATTACTTTAGCAAGACATACTTGTTAGCAAGGAAGACATGAATTGTAAAAGATACGATGGGGTGGCGCCTGTGGCTCAGTGGCTCAGTGGGTAGGGCGTTAGCCCCATATATGGAGCGTGGCGGGTTCAAACACGACCCCGGCCAAACTGCAGCGCAAAAATGGCCAGGCGTTGTGGCGGGCGCCTGTAGTCGCAGCTACTCGGGAGGCTGAGGCAGGAGAATCTCCTAAGCCCAGGAGTTGGAGATTGCTGTGAGCTGTGACACAACAGCACTCTGTCGGGGGCGATAAAGTGAGACTATGTCTCTAAAAAAAAAAAAAAAAACAAAAAAAACTATGTATATAGCAGGATGAGTACTCTAGTTAAATCTACTCTCACCACCATGCCTTTCCTTTGTGCCAGTTTTGACCTGTGTGGTAACATATCCCCCTTTCCCGCATATTAGTCCAGCAGACCTGCTGCCTAAGTTACTGTTTGTAAGCCAGATGCCAGTCAAGGGTCTTCCTACCCGTCAAGTGCTAAGTACAATCACCTGATGTCCCTTCTCCCTCCAAGATTAATGGACTCTTCAATATTTCTGTGCTTTTTTGGTAAACTGAGGCAGGCTTAAGTTCTCAGAATCACCTTGGTTTCTGAAACAACTGTGGGGCCTTCTCTGTATCCCATGAGTTCAGCCCCTTCTTTGATTACACACAAAAATATACACTCAAAGCATTTGGAGTTGAAGAGTTTTACGGACTACGGGTGAGAGACAGTATTTACATAACATAGAGAAAACAATTTCATTAATGCCATCATTTACTAAGTTTCACGTGTACTCTTGTAATAATAAAAAAAGGAAATAATTTCAGATGCAGACATGACTAGTCATGAACTTCCATGGAACTAATGAAGCTAAAGATTTAGGGACCCCAATGTAAACATTTCTTCCAAAGACATGTTTCAAATTGAAAATTTGAAACTCTGGGTTCTTTCTCCTTAACAAGGACTACCCAAATTGGGTAAGCGTCTCTCCACAAAACTTAGATGCTTCTGGGCTTCATTACTGGTTAATTTGTAGTTATTCTTGTGCCATGGAATTTTCTTGGCTTGTCCAAATTTTTCCAATCTCTCGTTGTCTCTAAGTTTTCTTTTCCTCCTGTCGTCTTCTCTCTCTCTCTGAACAAAAATCATCTGTTTGTCTCATATGGATGAATTTCTTTCCTCCTATATTTTGGTTTCTAAATGGGTGGGCTATTTTTGTCAAAGATAGATCCAGGGAATTCTCTGTCAGCTTGTAGGATAAAATTTTTCCTAAATTTATGATATAGATTTTTATCTCAATTCCCTTTTACTGTTGATCACAGGTTCTCAATTTATTGCCATGGAAAATATGTCTTTGATCCAAACAGCTTTTTTGAAAAGACTATAAACATCTATTGTCATATTCTAATTGTAAGTCACATAATGATGCCTTCTTAAGTGAAAAGTATAATTTTGTATCAATTCTCTTTTTTATAATTCCAAATTTATAAAATTTATACTCACGATATAGATAATTAGGGCTAAACATAGGAATTTTATTTTCTTCTAAGTTTTGTTTACATATACTTCCAAGCCTGTCTTCTAAGCACCCAATTTGTTTTCCTTCATGTTATAAATCTAGATTAATGGAAAGGCCTCTTAACACATTTTTTTTCTGGCTCACACAGACTACTTATAGAATGTGACTATATATTTAAATAAAAATGAATAAAACATATTTTTTATGCAAAAGCAGGGAATTTACCTACTCTTTGAAGCTCACCTGTGAGTCCTGAGACCCACAGATGTCAGACTAAATATCTTTGTAGTAGAATTACTATTAACTAGAATATGTAACAACATGTGCTGAATCACTTTGAAAAATTATTTTTATTTTCTATATTTTGGGGGAGAGGTTGATGTTCCAATGTTCTTTTAGGTATTTTGAGGAAATATTGTGTCTGCATGCAAATTATTCTAATATTGCATTCTTGAACCATTATCATTTTGTAGGGAGGACACTAGTAATTTAATTGGATGAAGTCTCCAGGTCTCCTATAGAGATCTGTTTTTTTTTTTTTTTTTTCTTTGAGAACAATGTGACTCTTTTAAAACCCATTAAGGGTTGAAAAAGTCATTAGGATGTGAATGTGGATATCCTGGAAATTGATGTACTACAATTGGAGCTGTTATATTAATAAAAGTAAGATTATCATAGAAATGAATCATATAGCCATAAACTTGTAACACACAGTGGGATCCATTAGTGTGTCAGTGGAAATGATGTGATGTTATCAGAGAAAATGGGATTTGTCTTAATGGAGAGAAAGTCTGAGTAGAACATACAGCTAAATTTTAGAAAACTATAAGGATTTTAAAGCTAAAACTACTACTATTTTAAAAGTATTTAAAATAGGTTCTATTGTGGATCATGATTACATGAGTATAATGATTTATTATAATTAATAAAGATTAAAATTAATTACTATATAATTGTTAATTTTTACTATCTTTTAATATATATAGAATTTCTGCTGTTGTATTGGCATGTCTCCTTTGCTTGTATCTATCTTGGCAGCCTAAGAACCTGATCTATTACATAAATTCCTTTCTCTGAAAGCCATTCAAGTCCCCTGTTTTAAAAAGTGGCTTTGATAATAGAGATTTGAAATAAAACAAAGATACTAAAAGTTCATCTTTCATTTCCAGTGACTGCAATGAGTGAAATTATTACTTCCTTTCTGCAGTAAAAAAATGCGAGTAAAACTTCTTAAGATGAATATTTAGTAATTGTTCTTCAATTTAGAAATGTGCTTCAGTAGGTTCAGTCTGAGTGCTATAATGGAAATGAGGGCTTGTTGACCCTGATGAAAGTAAACTAGAGTGATAATCCCCTTAAGTTTTGATCTCAATATCCCTAACAAATCTCACCTAATAAATGAGTATTTGGATTTACGATTTTACCTTATTGTCATCTTGGAATTGACTTAGATCTTGAATTGAAGAAAATCTCACATCTCTATCTGGACATAATATCTTCATATCTTTCTCTTTGTATTTTGAAAAACATAAAAGTATAAATTCAAAGTGCCTTGCATATTAAGAATATTAACATATTTATTAAATGAATACATGAAGACTTCATGCCCATCTTCAAATAGCTAACAGTCTTCCTGGGGAGACAGACATGTACAAAAAGTCTTCATTATATGCTAATGATAATGACAATGATGTTCATGCAGTGAACCCAAGAATGGATTGGCAAGCTGTGATAGATATATGTATACCATGGAATACTATTCAGCCATTAAAAAATGGAGTTTTTACAACATTACTATTAAAGCTGGATGGATATGGAACACATTATTCTTAGAGAATAATGGAATGGAATGGAGAAGCATGAATCCTATGTATTCAACTTTGATATAAGGACAATTAATGATAATTAATGACACGGTGGGGCTGGGGGAAGGGAAGAGCAGACAGAGAGGGGAGAAGGGAGGAGGTGAGGGAAAAGAAAAGAAAAGAAAATAGTGACTAATTCTCACATAAATTTGATTTATTTTTGACCAAAGTACATTATTTGAACAATAATTTTTAATTTAACTTGTTAATATGTTGTTTAGGATATTGCATCCTCATTTACAAGTGAAATATGTTTGTAATTTCCCTTTACAATAATATATTTTTTCCAATTTTAATATCAGGTATATCCAGATGAAGTAGAATGATTTTGAAGTATTTCTTCTTTTTCTATTGTCTATAAGATTTGGCATAATCTGTTTTTTGAAATTATCTTCTATTTTTATTTATAAATATTGGTTGTCTATTTTATGAGACTTTGGGGAAAAAAAGGAGTTAACTGATGACTCCATACTGAACCTCAGAGTCAAAGCATTCTATGATAGACATACTTTTATCTGACAATATGAATATTACTTTTTTTGCATTATTATTATTGCTAAATATCTCATTGCAGCAATTGTCTGATTTCTTTTCTGAATGTATTTATCTTCGTTCGTTCTTTACAGGTTTTTGTTTCTTGTCCTATCTTAAACATTTTTATTGTTATTAAATTTTAAGCCTTTTTAATTTTGTGAAGGCAAAAAGTGGAAACCAAATAAACATATGTATATGTACAAAGAAAAAAAAGCAGGTAATGATCTTATTCAGTGTTCACCAAGTAGACATGTGAGAAATCTTCCAAACTATGCTAATTTGCCGTTTATTATTTTACAAAATTGACCCTAACTTATGTGTGAAAATTTCTTGTTCAATTACTGTCACTCTGCAGGAAATATGTACTGCAACTTAAAGTAACAACTGTAAAAGCCAAGGAATTATAATAATATCCTGTTCAAAAAAAAGTATATATGCAATGAAAGTATATTTTCAGTATTTAACCAATAATGTATGTGAGATGTTGACAATTAATTTAACAAAAATACAAATAAATAATCCTTTAGCTCAAAAATTAGAGAACTCATAAACTTAGGCTAAAGACTGAAAAGGCAGGTTTTCATGAAGACCAAAATGCTTTAGAGATAGAACTGTGATTTCTAGAAATAAAAGCAGAAGGCTTAATAAAGTGATCAATTAATATTACTACATTGGGGCAGTCATAAATAAGACAAGGAAATCCTTCTCTGATTCCACAAGACAAAAAAAATTAAATAGATATTTTAAATATGATGTGAAAAGTGCTCAGTAATGAGCAATGTAGAAAGTGACCAGGGTAATAACTCAGGCAGATAATTTAGGAAATTCTGAGACAGTAACTAGATTGTCCTCCAAGCCACATCAAAGTGCCTCGCAAATTAAGGATATTAACTAAATAAATTTGCTAAATGAATACAAGAAGGCTTCATGCCCATGTTCAAATAGCTAATAGTCTTCCTGGGGAAACAGACATGGAAGAAAAGTCTTCATTATATGCTAATAATAATGATGATGATGTTCATCTAGTGAGCCTTTCTTTGGGATAGAAATTATGATAGGTGTTTATACCTATTATTTCTAATCTTTTAAATAATCCTGAAAGGTCATAATGATAGGTTAGTAGCTGATATTTATATTGCTTACTATGTGCCAATTTTTTTTCTTCATTTGAGACAGGGTGAGTTAGGGACAAGGGAGTAAGGTGTGAGACTCTTTTTCAAACAAATGGTACAACCTGATTGAACAAAGGTTTAGAGATGTAAGAGTGAATGGTTTGTTCAGGAATCAAAGTAGTTATTCAATGATCAAATAGTTTGTAAAAGAAGTTTGAAATTCACTTTTACCCTGGACCTACTGCCCCTCCGACCTTTATGTGACATGAGTCATTACTTTCCATGGAAGGTGAGTTTTTAATGTTAGATTAAATCTTATTCTCTCTCTAGCATATTTTGTTATATACCATGATCTTGGTTTCATTATGGCTGGAGGAAAGAAGGTCGTGATCTCTTCTCTGTTGTGCCAGAGAAGATATGAGTGTGACATCAGTGAAAGTCAGAGAGTGAGGAGAAATTATACTGTACAGTACATTAAAAGTCTGACAAAATGTTCTGTTGCTCCGTTGAAGGCTATTTCTCCTGAAATAAGTAAATGGGTGAAGAGTTGCTGAAATCACTCTTGGTCTCTCGTCTCTGTTCTCTGCCACTGCTTTTAGATAGAAGAATGCAAAGAAAGAAAACAGGCATGGATCTCAGTTGCCTTTAAATAGCCACCTTTTGTTTCTATGTGGTTTTTTTTTAAATATGGAAAAACTGGCTTAAGCAAATTGTTACCCACATGAGTATGAGGATATGACAAATTATAGATGAAAGGGAGAAAACCTTTTAAGAGAGGTTTATAATAAAATTGTCAACATGCTCTATAAGAGGCTCAGCTGGAGGCTGCTATAATTTCTAAGATCACTAGCCTCAAATTATCTTTTTTCTATTTTATTGAAGCAATAACACCAACCACAGGTGGTAAGTGGTAGCCAATTAGGCTCCCATTTCCAAAATTAATGGCATGTGCCGTCTGACAGTCTCATAGTCTTGGCCCACATGTGTTAACTGTTAGGACACTGTTTCTTTCTCTTTCTCTATTTTTCACCAGAAAATACATTAAATTCAGGAGCTAGAGCTGACCAGTGAACCCATCTGTCTCTTTCTCTCTTTCCAAATGAGCTGCCAGCTGTGGAAGCACCACGTCACCTGCCCAGGCAGCAGCAGTCTCCCTTCTAGAGCCAACGCACACCATCAGGGCCCCTTGCTCTGGCTTCCAGGTGTTCACACATGTGTCCACATGAAATCTGGTGAAAGTGGCTGATGGCAGGGTTGGCATAGCGCTATCTTAGCTTCATGGGTTTCCTGCTCTAGGATTCCTGAGATAGTAATGATAAATACAACATTTAATCAGCTACATTATATACCCCTGCCTGAAGCCATTTTGATGAATAAGATTGAGAGATTTATCTATAGGAATAACTGAAAATTTATATTATAATTAGTCTTCATATTTATCTTGTGGTGCTCTTACCTCTGTTTTCTGCAGCCTTTTCTTGCACACTGTAGGCTTCATTTCAAGCCACGTCTTCATCAGTGGAAGTTGGGACGATTGCAGCGATCTCCTATCTTGTAGTGTTCCCAAGACACCCCCACTTTCCACTCCCACTTCAGTGTATTTGTGGCAGGTTAAAATTCATATTATTATTTCTGTTTGAGAACTTTAATTTTTCTCATGTTACTCCTACATCAAGTGTAATGGGAAAAGGTCACAGTGTGTCAGGAGGTATAAGTCCAATATGAGTATTTGCCTTCAATGACTCACTCAGTTTTTTCCTCCTTTCTTTAGCTATCATTATACAGTAGAACCTCAATAAGTTCACCACCCAAGTGACTGTAACAAACTGGTCAACACACAAAAGTGATCAATATAAGGAATAGGCCTACTGAACTAATAAGTACACATGGTGCATGTCTGGTCTGTGAAAATTAGGTCAACTTAAAGAGGCGGTCATCTATGGAGATTCTATTTCTACCACTCTATTTCTACCACTGCCAGATGCAATGCCATCATTTCTGGGGAATAATTTGCATCTTTTCTAACAAAATCTTTTCTAATAAAATCCATTATTATTTGTGCACAATTATTTCATACGTATAGAAAATTTCAAAGAACACAATTTCATCAATCATTTGAAAAATATCTTATACATTCGCTTTCCATTTCATAATGTATTTATGTTCACCTGCAAATAACATTTCAAGTTAATTATCATTGAATAAAGTTTCAGTTCCAGAATCTGCACCATGTTTACTTTGTGGACTTTTGATGACCCAGACATACTACCCAATATTTCATGCAGTACAATCTTCAGTTGAAAAAGCTGGTCTTTCCATTGTGTGGTTCTTTTGTATAAGGATTTTGGGCTTTCCCGTTTATTCAACCTGAGACAATTTCATCTCTTGTTTCCTCTTCTAAGTCTACCTAGTCTACTTCAGGCTTTACAAGTTTTCTACTTTTTTTTAATCTCTTAAAATACAAAATGCTTCACTGTGAATTTTTTGAGCATCTGATTTGGAAAAAGAGTACCTAATTATTCACTGTCTTGCCACTTTCCACATGCTCTAGTGGGTTTGAGTTAGACTGCAATTCCTTTAAGGCAGAGGAATGAATTATGCTGAATGAATGAATATTCCAAACAACACTTAATATTGTTCTGAGTATAAAGCAGGTGAATAGTGGTCAATTATAGATGGTTTCTTGATTGCTGGCAAGAAAGCCAAAAAAGTGAAAATTGTTCTTGATATTTTTGTCTTGATGGTTTGTCTTTCTTCCTTAAAAACAAGTTACCATGGTTATTATTGTTAGATTCTTCTCAGAGTGACCTTCTAGTCAGAAGAGTTATAAAATGTGCTTTGATTTGTATTTTTCCAGTTAGTTGTATTTAATTTCTTTTTCATGTGTCAAAAGCTCTTAACAATGACAATCACTTAAATAAATCATTAGACTGAGGAATAATAATGGTTGGTGCAAGGATAATTAATTGTTATTGTGACATCTAATGATTATTACTTTCTCTAAACCCTTCTTACATTTGTAGTTTGTGCTATACTACTTAGTAGTTGGCTACTTGCTGTTTTTTCCTCAAATAATTTTTATGGAGAATTACTCTACCTCATAAGGGCAGACCCTGCTCTTGCAAATACTTGTGTACCCCACTGTGCTGGGCACCCTAAATACTTGACTGTTTGGCATTCAAACTTGAGCTTAGACACAACTGAAAACTGAACAATGTACCTACAGAGGAAAGTGCCTGAAAGCTAATCTCTTATTTCATCCTCAATTTGCATTTCGTAATAATATGATGACCTTGCATGTATATATAAACATTTTCCTTTTGAAATGCTTTCATATTGTAATCTAATTTAATTCTCTTTGGTATTTCATCCTGCTGATTCCTAACGTTTTATGATAACAGTGCCTTGGTTGATTTTATAAACTACACATGACACTTGTAGTTCAGTTTCTGTTATTCTTCCTGTCAGAGCAGTTTTAAATAATCTTTTTAACAGAAGACTCTTGCTTTTGAAAATCGAACACCATTTTCCTCAATTTTATAGATTAGAAGGTTTTCTGTAGGCTTCTAAAATATTTTTAACACTCTATAAATTTTCTCAGCACTTCCATGATGAGTTGTAACCTATGAGGTTTATACATCATTGTCATCAGATATCATTTAATTTGTACCGAGAGTGTACACGTTGCATCAGAAGGAGCATGCTTGCTTGCTTTATTTATTTCTTCTCACATCCTGAGATTCCCAGGGCCGAGACGCAGGGCAGATATCTTCCTTAGTTGTCTATGCCACTTCCATCTCATTTCCTCCTCCTACATTCAAAGGTCTTAGTTCCTTTGAAGTATACTCCACTCACTATCCACTTCTACTAACCTCCTGATCAGTCTCTCACTTTCACTGAACAATTTAGCTCCCAGCTCCTTGTTTTCTTTCTCTTTACTCTTACCACAGTCATTATTTATGGGCTGTCAGTGCCCACTGAGGCACCCCATCACCGCGCGAATAAAAACAGCTGGGACGCGGATTGAAGGTACAAACCTGCAAGAGGTGAGCTTCCCACAGGTACAGGGAGAGCCAAGAAACCTCTGTCACGGCCTTTCATTGAAACGTTATACAACAGGTGTGGGGGCCCACGCACTGGAGCTATGTGCTTAATGATCACTACCTGCTTTTTCCTACACTGGGTCAACCCCACCCTGCTGCAACAAGAGTGTTCAAAGTATAACACCTGCTTGCTAATGAGCCACCGATCTTAACTCATTAATGCATGCAGTTGCTTGAGGGCTTGTCTCTGGGCAGCAGAACATCTTTAGGCTGGCCAGGAGATTGTTCCACTCCCAGCACCTCCCTCAAAAACCGGTGACCACTTCCACAAGCCTGGTCACAGTTTCCTACAATGGGCAATTCAACATTCACATGGATGACAATGCAATATTCTGGCCATCTTAATTGTAAATATTTTCATTTCTGAATGTATATTCTCAACCTTGCCATATCAGTCACTATTTCAGCTCCTATTCTTTCACTTAATTTACTTTAGTATTTCCCAATTCTGAAAGTGCATTGATTTAACCAACATCATATATATATATAATATTAGCATATATATTATATATAATAAAACCCTATAATGTAATATAATCAAAATTTTATCTGTATTTTCTTTCCATCATCATTCTCTTCTCTCCTTTCATTCCCATCACAGAGTCCTCAGCTCATTTGAGTGGCTTTTGTATCAATCTCAACTTCTTTGCCTCTTTTTTCCTGTTTTAAACCAACTGTAAAAATTCCAGACTTTCAGGAGTTTGAGGCCACCCTGAGCAAGAGTGAGACCCTGTCTTTACTCAAAATAAAAAAAAAAAAAAAATTAAATGAGCATTGTGGCAGGCACCTGTAGTTCCAGCTACTTGGGAGGCGGAGGCACCAGGATTGCTTGAGCCCAGAAGTTTGAGGTTGCTGTGAGCTATGATGATGCCACAACTCTCTACCATGGTGACAGAGTAAAACCCTGCTTCAAAAAAAAAAAAAAAAAAAAAAAAAAAAAAAAAAAGAAAGAAAGAAAGAAAGAAAAAGTCCAAACTTGATTTATTTGATTTATACCAAAGTACGTTCCTTCACTGTGGCTTAATATTTTTTCAGATAAAAATTACACAACCTTGTTGACCCCCTTTTCTTTAAGTTAATTAGCATACAAATTTAGTTAGCAATTAACCCCATCAAGTAATTTTGCTACCTTCCCCACTAAGTTTGCTTTCTTTGAAAACTATTTACTCTTTGTAAACTAGTATAGTACTTTTTCTCTCCTTATCATTTTCTCTCATCATTTTATCTAATGAGCTTACATCATGCTTCTAGTTAACAAATTTGTAAACCTATCTCATGTGTATCATGGTTTCTGACTTTATTTTTGCACGATGGTCAAAGCATTCCCCTTTGTATCAGAAGCCAACCTTCCATGTGTCTATGGGTCTCATCCCTTCTTAACTTCCTCAACTTCTTCTCTGCTGTTCTCACCCCCTCTCTGCTTTATCATTGTGTTCCTCACCCTCTATGAACATTCAGTAAAGCATGTGAACTTGTTCCAGTGTCAGCTCTTAAATAAAACCTCCTTCCTTTTCCACAAATAAAAATCTAGACTTCCCCAGTCTGGAGGGTTTTCCTCCTTGGAAGTGTATATTCTACTCCACATATCACCTCCATTTTTTAGAAACTATTTTGGAAACTTTTCTTGTCATTGCCCTCAATGTGTAATAAAGAAGGTAATTCTAATATTTCAGTGGTCTGAACTGATCAGCCATGAATCTTTCATATTTCATAAGGTTGACCTTACACAGGGTACTGAAGTTCTCCTGGTGTGTCCTGCTGCCAGGCACGGTCTAATTCTCACATGTCTTCTCATTCTTAGACCCAGGCTAAAAAGCAGCAGCTTCTCTGGATGTGTTGCTGCTAGCAAAAACAATAAAAGTATTAGAAGAGAGTCTATTGGCCATATGATTTTGAAATATATTGAAATGCTAAAAACTGGTATATCCATCTTTCATGTAACACATCTGAAGAAAGAACTCTTGCTGTTCTCCCTTTGCAACTCTCCCTGTCATTACCATGTCACTTCCTCAGTCTTCATCCTGGACAATGGTCTAATCATTCAATAGTTTGGGAAATTCTAAAACTTAGTAGTCATGCTTGGTTATTCCTTTTTCTTGTCTTCTTAATTCAGACAATCAAGTCCTATCATTTCTACTTAAAATAGAAATTACTCTCCACTTTCACTATCATCATCTTAATCCAGGTCACCATTATTCATTGTTTAGACCACTGGCAATTTCTCTTAACTGACTCCATTCTTCCCATCTTTATCTTTCTATATCTTCTACTCACTTTGTATAGTGATTTTTCAGAAATATAGAAATAAGATTATGTCTATTCCATGATTTAAACACTTTGCTGACTGATGTCTTACTTAGCAAGATGCTCTTGGAACACCAGACTTTCTTTCTTTCTTTCTTTCTTTTTTTAAGGTAGACTTTACTTTTTAGAAGAGTTTCATGTTTACAGTATTTTCACTGCTTTAAAAATCTTCTAAGCTCCACCTATTCTTCCTCTCCCCTCTCCCCTCATCCTTGATCTGACTGTCTCTATAGTTTTGGCTTTTCCAGAATGTCATGTGGATACAACCATACAGTACAGATCCTTTTCAACTTGACCTCTTTAACTTGTAATGGGCACTTAAAGTGCCTCTATGTCTTTTCATGGCTTAATAGATCATTTCTGTTAGTGCTGAATAATAATGCATGTCTAGATGTACCACAGTTTGTTTATCCATTCATCTACTGAAGGGCATCTTGTTTGCTTCCAGGCTTGGGCAATTATTAATATGGATAAAGTTGTGAAGGAGTTAAGAAGTACTACTCTAAACTTTTGAAACAGTTACTGAGATACAGTTTACTTATAAAACTGTGAGAAGGGCCAAAATAGTAAATAGCAACAAAGATATGAGCATTCAGGTATGGTTCAGAAAATCAGAAACTTGATGCTGTCCTGTTTTCAGGAATCATAGGAAAAGTTTCTTCTAGGGTTGCAGTTCCCCAGCTACATCCAGGCAGGTACTTAAAGCAGAAGACATCTGGAAGCCACTGTAAGATCTCTCATCTGCTGACCCTACACATCCATTCACCACTGTTTGTAGGATGATGTAATGAAATCTGCTTCTTTTCTGCTTCCAAATCACAAACATGTTTAACTCACTGACAGAATGTAAATCACCTATAACCCTGGAAATAAGGAAGTATGGGAAAGATATTTTCCAGGCTTCTAGCCCCTGACATTCAAGAGGCAACATAAAAAGTGTTAAACAAACAAACAAACAAAAAAGAGGGAATGTCCAAGACAAACCTAATAAATACTCCCCTCCTCCATCTTCAGATGAGTTGTAACAGGCAAAGCAAAGCAGACATCCCAATAATATAACTTTCTTCTCTAGGAAGTTTTTCATTAAAAGATTCTTGTGTTTCTGAATGTCGGAGTCACATACAATTCCTAATGTCTATTCTCTCCATTTTTCTCACATGTAGCAAAAATGATAAGAACATTTTAGGAGAAAAGGTGAAAGGTTAAAGGGCTAAATGCTATTTTCCACCAATTCTGGACAATGTCTGCCCTTTGAAGATTTAAAAAGGAAGGAAAGATATTATTTTCTACTTTATAGTACTTGAAAACCTTTGCCAAGGAAACAAGATTACAGCATATAGAGCAAATTGAGAGCAAAACATAGGCTGTGCAATGATAATATGCTTGCTTTTGTAGCCTGTCTTACGAGGAAGAAAATATTAGTATGTTTGGAATAATGGAAGACAAGATCCTGTCTGAGTCTTAAAGACAGTATTTGGAGAAGTGAGAGGAAGGATAAGGGCGTTCAAAATGTACATGCACATGGAAAGAGAATGATAAAAGCAAAGACTGGGATGAACATGTGGGAAATGGGAGGTTTATTAACAACTTTTTGAAATAACTTCTCTGTGTCTAAAGTTGTCCCTGTCAGTTCATTCTCCACACCAATTACCAATGGTTCTCATTTTTTTTCCTACCTTGATACATGAAGATCCTTGTTTATATGATATATTCTCAAGGATTTGCACAGGGTTATGCAATATCATGTTAGTTATGAGTCCATCCTTCTCTTTCCCTATTGGAAATCCATATCAATAAGTACGTGAAAGATAATGATAAATAATAGTGATGACTTCTAATTCCAATTTGGAAAGGCATATGAGAAAAGAAATGATTATTGGTAAATAGTTGAGAGGACTGTTAATTTGCTCTAATGTATTTTTAAAGAAGAACATCCACAAACTCTGTTACCATATTAAAAGTTAACAAATTTCCACATGCTTTCACATTTTAAAGAAACATCTGTGCATTTTGAGACTAGTATGGAGGATAGCGTTTCCATCCAGATATCATGTAGATAAACACAGAATGCAGATCTGGCTTTATTACATTGCTAGAAATAAATCAAGGGTCTACTACCATATTTATGCATTTTGACTTGTTATTCAAAGTCTTATTCCCTGTCTACCTCTCTGTTGTCAAATCTCACCTTTCTAACAAGTATACTGTGTGCTTTGGCCATACTCTCATGAATGCATGAATTGTGCTGTTTCACATTACACTATTTTTCCTATATTTTTGGTCTACCTACGTAGGTCACTATGAAAGTTTTGAGACAGACTGTGTTATAGTCCATTATTTCACTTCCAAGAAACACAGTTAACAGCATCCTTTCTGATTCACTTGTGCAAGTTTCAACTTGCTCACCTTATGGATGTTGCTGGGAAGGCTTCATTTGCTTCCATCCATGATGATTTTACATTTTTTGATTTTAGTGTATCTCAAAACTTTGGTAATGACCCATGTAAAAGGTCCTCCTCAAACTTATTTTAATTGGTTAATTTTTCCTCAGTCTTAGAGATTTGGCTCAGATACCAACTGCTACTGAATATCTTCCTTAACCTTGTGTGGTAAAGTTTATCATTTGTGTTTTCATGTAAACCTGATACTTTTATCATTGCATGTTCCATAATATATTGGCATTATCTGTTAGCATATCTGTCTTCATCACTAAAATATTAACCACACAGGAATGGGAACCATATAATATTGAATATTCATCATTGTCTTCCTTATAGTTAGTGGATGTAGTAGGAGTTTTAATTGAACTAAACTGGTAGTAGTAGAGATTGCAAAGTTGAGAACATTTTTTGAAAGGCCAGATAGCTATCTTAGGGAGGCGGTACTGCCAAACTGAGGAATTTAGACTGCGTGCAATGGAAAACCACTCACAATTTTGTGAGCATCCACTTTGTAGTAGGTCATTAAAAATGTTCTATGTCATATAGACCAATTGAATAGAATATAGAGCCCAGGAATAAACTCACACATATAAGGCAACTGATCTTTGACCAAATTGCCAAGAATATTTGATGAGGAAATGATAGTTTCTTCAATATATGATGTTGAGAGAACTGGATAGCCACATGCAAAAGGATGAATTACACCCTTATCTTCCACCTTACACAAAAAAACAACTTGAAGTCAGTTAAAGATTTAAACATAATATCTGAAATGAGAAAATGTCTAGTAATTAAAGTTCTTGACATTTTCCTTGGCAATTTTTCTTGAATATGACACTAAAGGCAGAGGCAGCAAAAGCAAAAATACACAAGTGGGATTACATTAAACTAAAAGCTTTTGCACAACAAAGGAAATAACTAGGAAAATAAAAAGGCAACTTTTGTAAAGGGAGAAAGCATCCTCAAATTATATATCTGGTAAAAGGTTAACATCCAAAATATGTAAAGAACAAAAAGCAAAAAAACTCAACTAAACCCCAGATCAAAACAGAAGAAACCCCCCAAACATCCTCTTTAAAAAATGGGCAAAGGACCTGAAGAGATATTTTCCCAAAGAAGACAAAACAAATGGCCAAGAAGTATATAAAAATGTGCTCAATGTCACTAATCACAGGGGAGATGTGGATCAAAACCATAGTGAAATATCTCCTCACATCATAAAATCCAATGATAACAAATGTTGATGAGAATTTACACTTTAAAGGAACTCTTGCATTTGCTGTTGGTGGAAATGTAAATTGGTGCCATCCAGTATGAAAAAATGGTGTAGCAGTACCTCAAAAAATTAAAGATAGAAGCACTGTATAGATCCAGCCATTCCTCTTCTGAGTGTATATTCAAAAATAATAAAAGTATGTATTCAAAAAAGATTGAAATCAGAATCTTGAGGATATATCTGCACTCAATTATCATTAAAACATTATTTGCAATGTCCAAGACACAGAAGCAACCTAAATGCCATGCAGCCAATGAATGGATAAAGAAATGTGCTATTCTCGTGCAATGAGATATTATTGAGCCTTAAGAAAATGGAAAGCCTGCCATTCTTGACAGCATGGATAAACTTGGAGGACTTTATGGTGGACAAATACTACGTGATACTATTCCTGTGATGAATCTGGTACCGAATTTCTCTTCTCAATGAATTGTTGGTCTCTGCAATCAAATTCAAGGGCCACAGGTAAACCAAAGCAATAGTTTATAGAAGATAGAAAAAGATTCCAATACAACTGAACCAGTCTCGAATTAGTTGCTGTCCCGCTACTTGGTTGTTCAGGGGCTTTTATGTGGAGGAAAGGGCACACTTCTACACTGCTGGTGGGAATGCCCACTAATATGTCCCTTCTGGAAGGATGTTTGGAGAATACTTAGAGACCTAAAAATAGACCTGCCTTTCGATCCTATAATTCCTCTTCTAGGTTTATAC
>CAUYPK010016875.1:0-24204 GCA_963574355.1 Loris lydekkerianus | reverse complement strand
AGTCTCCATCTTTCTTTAAGGCTGCATAATATTCCATGGTGTACATATACCACAATTTATTAATCCAATCATGGATCGATGGGCACTTGGGCTTTTTCCATGATTTAGCAATTATGAATAGGGCTGCAATAAACATTCTGGCACAAATATCTTTGTTATGATGTGATTTTTGGTCTTCTGGGTATATGCCTAGTAGAGGAATTATAGGATTGAATGGCAGATCTATTTTTAGATCTCTAAGTATTCTCCATATATCATTCCAAAAGGAATGTATTAATTTGCATTCCCACCAGCAGTGTAGAAGTGTTCCCTTTTCTCCACATCCACGCCAAAATCTCTGGTCTTGGGATTTTGTGATATGGGCTAATCTTACTGGAGTTAGATGATATCTCAAGGTAGTTTTGATTTGCATTTCTCTGATGATTAAACCAACAATAGTCAAGTTGAAAAATCAGTGAAGGACTCTATTTCATTCACAGTAGTGCCAAAGAAGATGAAATATTTGGGAGTTTATCTAACAAAAGACATGAAAGATCTCTATAAAGAGAACTATGAAACTCTAAGAAAAGAAATATCTATAAACATTAACAAATGGAAAAACATACCATGCTCATGGCTGGGAAGAATCAACATTGTTAAAATGTCTATACTACCCAAAGCAATACATAATTTTAACACAATTCCTATTAAAGATCCACTGTCATACTTTAAAGACCTTGAAAAAACAATACTTCATTTTATATGGAATCAGAAAAAACCTTGAATAGCCAAGACCTTACTCAGAAAAAAACAAAGCAGGAGGTATCACGCTACCAGACCTCAGACTATACTACAAATCAATAGCGATCAAAACAGCATGGTCCTGGCACAAAAACAGAGAAGTAGATGTCTGGAACAGAATAGAGAACCAAGAGATGAATCCA
Organism: Loris lydekkerianus; assembly: GCA_963574355.1. NCBI lineage: Eukaryota > Metazoa > Chordata > Mammalia > Primates > Lorisidae > Loris > Loris lydekkerianus. Next base: position 23,281 of record CAUYPK010016875.1, on the reverse strand, counting down.
GCTACTTACCGTGGTGTTCTTATTATTGATCATTTATCACTGAATTCTATCATGGTTGTAATATATAGTCAGTTATTTCTTTTGGTATTCTAGGAATGTGGTACATGATTCTTTCAATTTGAAAATTTAGAATTTTCTTTCTTCTTTTCCAAATTATAGGTTTGATTTATTTTTCTTATTTTCTTAGCTGAAACCTCTGTTTAGTGCCACTTAGTAGCATTGATTATATTACCAAATGTCCTATATCTGTTATTTTTTTTACCCCTATAAACTGGACTAATATTAAGAATCTTAATTCTATCTTTCTTTTCATTGCCGCCCTTTGCAGGTTTTGGCCTATTTATAAAATAAGAGGCTTGAATTCATTGAGCTTCTAGTTTAAATATTCTTTTTTTAATTTCAAATTATTATGAGGGTACACATTTTTAGATTACATTGTTTTCACATCCAAGGTAAAGTTCCAGGTGTAAAAAAGCCCCTCATCCAGGGTACATGCTATATACCCTCTCATTGTGACCATTAGGTGACATCCCTCCAAATGCCCTCCCTCCTTTGCCAATCCTCCCACCTCCCTCCTTCTTCTTCCTCCGCCCCCTGCCCCCATACTAGACTATATCTGTGTTTTATTGTTCATATGAGCATGCAATTGTTTACATATTGTTTTCATATTAGTATTGAGTACATTGGATATTTATTTTTCCATTCTTGTGATACTTTATTAAGAAGAATGTGTTTCAACTCTATCCAGGTAAACATAAAAGATGTAAAGTCTTTACCTTCTTTCTGGCTGAATAGTATTCCATGGTATACATATACCACTGTTTGTTGATGGGCATTTGGATTACTTCTATGAGTTGGCAATTATGAATTGAGTTGTAATAAACATTCTGGTGCAAATGTCTTTGTAGTAAAATGATTTTTGTTCTTCTGAGTATACGCCTAGTAATGGGATTGCAGGGTCAAATGGAAGGTCTGCTTTTAGATCTTTGAGGATTCTAAATCTTCTTTCCTTAAAGGTTGTATTAGTTTTCAATCCCACCAGAAGTGTAGAAGGGTCCCCTTCTCTCCACATCCATGCCAGCATCTACAGTTTTGGGAGTTTGTGATGTAGGCTAATCTTACTGGTGTTAGGTGATATCTTAGAGTGGTTTTGATTTGCATTTCTCTGATAAATAAAGGCAATGAGGATTTTTTTCACATGTTTATTGGCCATTTGTCTGTCATCTTTGGAGAAATTCCTGTTCACGTATTTTGCCTACTTATAGAGGGAATTGTTTGCTTTTTCTTATTGTTTAATTTGAGCTCTCTGTAGATTCTAGTTATCAGGACTTTGTCAGATTCACAACATGCTAGGCTGTCTGTTTGCTTTGTTTGTGGTACCTTTGCTGTGCAAAATCTTTTTAGATTGCAAATCCCAGTTATTTATTTTTAGTGTTGCTGCAATTGCCAGGGGCATCTTCATTGTAAAGTTTTTTCCTAGGCCCATATCTTCAAGTGTTTTCCCCACACTCTCTTCTAGAATTTTTATTGATTTGTGTCTTAAATTAAAATTGTTTTATCCAGCAAGAATCAATTTTTGTTAGTGGTGAGAGATGTGGATCTATTTTCAGTGTTCTACATGTGGCTACCAGTTCTCCCAGCACCATTTGGTAAATAAGGATTCTTTTCTCCAGTGCATGTTTTCGTTAGGCTTATCAAACATCAAATGATGATATGTGCTGGGTTCATCTCTAGATTCTCTATTCCATAGACCTATGTCTCTATTTTTGTGCTAGTACCATGCTATTTTGATCTCTGTAGACTTGTAGTATAGCCTGAAATCTGGAAATGTGATGCCTCCAAAATAAAAAGCCCTAGACCAGATGGTTTCACACCAGAATTCTACCAAACCTTCAAAGACGAACTAGTTCCTATGTTGCATAATCTATTCCAAAATATAAAGAAGGAAGGAATCTTCCTCAATACATTCCATAAAGCAAATATCACCTAAATCCCCAAACCAGGAAAAGACCCAAGAAAAAAAGAAAACTATAGACTAATATCACTAATGAGCATCAATGCAAAAATATTCAATAAGATATTAGCAAGCAGAATGCAATGACACATTAAAAAAGTTATATATCACGATCAGGTGGGTTTTATCCCAGAGATACAAAGTTGATTCAACATATGTAAATCCACACATACAATTCACCACATAAATAAAAACAAAGACCATATGATTTTCTCAATTGATGCAGAAAAGGCTTTGATAATATCCAACATCTTTTCATGTTAAGAACACTTAAGAAAATAGACTTAGGTGGGATGTTTCTTAAACTGATAGAGGCCATCTACAGCAAACCCATAGCTAATATCATATAGAATGGAGTAAAATTGAAAGCATTTCCACTTATATCTGGAATTAGACAAGGATGCCCACTGTCACCACTGCTATTCAACATACTGTTAGAAGTCCTTGCCCTTGCAATTAGGCAAGAGAAGGAGGTCAAAGGTATTCAGTTGGTGACAGAGGAGGTCAAACTCTTATTCTTTGCAGATGACATGATCTTATACCTGGAAAACCCTAGGGACTCAACTACAAAGCTCTTACAAGTGATCAAGGAATATAGCAGCATTTTGGGATACAAAATCAATACCCACAAATTAGTAGACTTCATTTCTTCCAACAATAGTCAAGCTGAGAATAAAATCAAAGACTATTCTTTTTACAGAAGTGCCAAAGAAGATGAAATACCTGGGAATATATCTAACAAAGTATGTGAAAGATTTCTATAAAGAGAATTTTGAAACTTGGAGAAAGGAAATAGCAGATGTTAACAAATGGAAGAATATACCATGCTTGTGGCTGGGAAGAATCAACATTGTTAAATTGTCCATATTACCCAAAGCAATCTATACACTTAATGCAATCTCCATCAAAGCACCAATGTCATACTTTAAAGAACTCGAAAAAATAGCACATCAATTATTATGGAACCAGAAAAAACCCTGAAAAGCAAATATAATTCTTAGACATAAATAGTCTTTTATTACGCAATTTAACAGATGGGCACGCGAACAAGGCTTAGCTTTTAAAAACAAAAATAAAACCAAAATGGAATATAATTGATAATCAGGCTACAATTTTCCTAGCAAGATTAGAGAAGTCAAGGGTGCTTGCCAATTAGAGATGCTAATTGCCCAGAGGGTGTCTACCCTTCTTGCAGGCTCATATACCAGATAAAGTGATGATTGGAAAAAGAGAGTTTTCCCCACTAATGTTTAGTTGTGCTAAATCAGCTAAAAATGCTGCATAATTGCATGCCTCAAGGATCCATACCCAACCTACCTTCTTTGATGTTTTCTTTATAAAAAGGAGAGAAATTGGAGAGAATGTTATGGTCGTGCTGACAAGCATAGGATATTGAGGGGTGAAGTGCAGGTTCAGCCGCCAGTTCATGCCTTCTGAAATTCAGTCATAATTCTCTGGCCAAATTGTCTGAACAAGGATCCTAAGGGTTGTCAGAGAAAATGAAGTAGATCAGAGAGTTATGGGGCCTCCATCCACTCAGGAGAAAGCCTTGCAGGCCTTATGGGAGACAGTGATAGATTCAAGCCATACGAAAAGGTATATATCAAGTACCCCAACCTCATCCCTATCTTTGGAGGATGTGTGTAAATTATAGCATGTTTAAATTAGACAAATGGCTCAATCGATTTAGAAAAAGGGACAGGAAACACATGTTTCTTTTGCATTAAACTAAACTTCACCAGAGTAGCAATACTTATGATCTACTGAGTTATGGCGCTTGGGTTCTCCGTCAAAGTGCACCTAATTACGGCCCTGCTCCTCTGTACAAAGGCGATTTATTATGGAGCATGCTGTCTCCACACGGGCTAGGGAATACGCTAAGCAGCTCCAACTAAGTGGTAATTTATATCATTGTTTATAGGAAGAAAGAGCAAGAGCGAGCAGGAGGGTGAGGTGACAGCAAGAGAATGAGAGAAAAAGAAACTCGAAGAAAGGAAGTTTTAGTGAAGATGGAAAAAGCTTGCAACATACCATGGAGAATGACCTCAGCCTCCAGTTCAGAGGATTTGTGCTTTGAGCTAAGAATTAAAAAAGGGACTTTGCAGAGTTAAGTTTGGTTTTCTGTAAATTTTTAGCACTTGGATAGATGACTGGAGTGAACATTCTGGAAGCCATGGTGTAGACTCCTGCTTAGGGTGTTTTTCTAGGAAGCAGATTAGTTCATTGAAAAATAATTTGCCAATGGCTAGTTCATTAAGAATTGGATGACTAAGACTCCATATCACAGAATGACCTGCTCACTGATGTATTGAAGATTTTATTCTAAAGTATAGTTCCCAGCTTCAGCAACCTACCTCACCTTGCTGAAGATATTCATCTGATGCACAGTGTGAACTGGATTTTAGCAAATTGACTTCTGTGAATTGACCTAGACCCCTTCCATGGATTTATCAGAGTCCTTCCACACCCAGGTAACAGTCGCTGCCATATTTTTACATGCCGTTCTCTGCCACCACCCAAGCCCAGCTGAGAGTCAGCAGGGAGTAGAGAAACCACATCAAAATGATATTGGCCACCCCAATCACCCTGCATTATTAGACAGATGTTAGACCCAAATGTAAAGGCAGAGGCAAAGGCAACAAGCCCTCCTTCCTGCACCAAGTCCACACTTCTTGGCATATATTTGAGGCCAGGCATAGCCTGGTATTCGTGTCCTTTACTGTCTTGTCCTTGTGGTGCCATCAAACTTCACTGTTCCAGGAGCAAACTGTGCTCTCTGAAGTCATTGCCTGTGTGCCAGGCCTCCTTAATGACCCAGTAGTTTAAATACTGTCTTTCTGAGTCTCATCGTGGACACCTGCAGGCAGACATGTTTCTTGTTCCAGTTTCTGTCTTTCCCCAGATCCCTGAAGATTGCTCTATCTCAGGCTATAGCACCACTTCACAGTGAACCTCCCAGTGGATAGTGGGGTCTATACAGCAAGAGGATGAAACTTATTTCCCTGGAGCCTGCACTGAGCCTGGGCTGTGTGAGCACTTTATATGTGGGCTTAGTGATCAATGGACGGAAATCCAGGCAGTGATGGGCCTGAGAGAAGAGCACATGGGCTGTAGGTGGTGCCTTGTTATGTATGCTGAGCTTGGATGTGCCGAGGGACAAGACCCATGATGGGGAACTTAAGGAGGATGGGAAGGAGGCGGAGCATCTCCAGGTGAACCTCTTCCAATTTGGTGAATTCCAGAGCGGGCAATGAATCTTCAAATGCCCAGAGCCCTTTGTCTGTATCATCCACTTGGCTTAACTCCAGGACCAGCTAACAGTCAATAAACCCCTTAGTGCAGTCAAACAAGGATTTCCAGTTATTTTTTTAGGTGGTAGATTTAGTGGTAAATAGCACATGCTCTACCCCAGCACTGTCTAATCAAACTTTCTGTAATGAGAGAAATGTCCTGTACCTACCTTTTCCAGGGTTGTAGCCTTTAGCTACACCAAGCACTTAAAACTGCAACCGAGAAACTGAGCTTTCCATGAAAAAAAAATGTTAATGAGTTTTGGCTACTGTCTCGGATGGTGCAGCAAGACACAAACCATATAGGTTGAAAACCTGGCTGTGCCAAACATGTATTTCACCCAAAGGATTTTCATTTATTAAACAAAGATAATACTCTGTGTATTCTTTGTTTTCTGTGATAATTAAATTGGCAATTCATGTGCCTTGGTTATTGATTGCTGCATAACACATGACCCCAGATTTAGTGGATTGAAAATATCAAGAGCAATGTCTGACTTCTCAAGGTTTCCGTCAGTCAGAGGTTTGGGCCAGGATCAGATGCGCCCAGGATCTTGCTGGGGATGTCTCTGGCAATTATGGCCATGTGGCCCTCTCTTCACAGTGGCTGATTTGCATGACTGGCAAATTGTCCCGAGACCTCTCCATGGACTGCTTGAGTGTCTTCCCAGCACAGCAGCTGGCCTTGGTCAAAGCCAGCAACCGAGACAGCAAGGGGAAGCTGCCATGCTTTTTGTGGTGTAGCCTCAGAAGCCACACCTCATCACACATAGTGAGGACCAGTGGGGGCCAGCTCAGAGGCTGGGACCACTATCTCTTGTCTAAGAAGACTAAAATGGAGACCAGGCCTACAGCATCCCTGAGAAGACAAAGCTGGTTAAGCCTCATAAGTGGCCTTAACCCTACTGGCTTTGCAAACATTAAAGAAATTGAACTCAAGCTATTGTAAATTTTAAAGCCAAACAGAATTTAAGCTCAAGCAATCAGAACAGCCAACTAACTTACTACAGGCAGATGTTGTTTTATTGTCCTTTGCTTTATTGAGCTTCACAGATGTTGTGCTTTTTAGAAGTTGAAGGTTTGTAGCAACCTTGGGTTGAGCAAGTCTGTCGGCACCGTTTTCTCAACAGCACGTGCTCAGTTTGTGTCTCTGTGTCACATTCTGGGGTCTCTCACAATATTTCAAATTTTTCATTATTATCATATCTCTTGTGGTGATCTGTGATCAGTGACCCTTGATGTTGCTATTGTCATTGTTTTGGGGCACCACAAACGACGCTGATATAAAAGGGTGAACTTGAGGGATAAATGTTGTGTGTTGTGTCTGCACCACTGACCTGCCAATCCTCCATCCCTCTCTCCTTCTCTTGAGGTCTTCTTATTTTGAGATATAACAATATTGAAGTTAGGCCGATTATTAATTCTCCAATGGCTTCTAATTGTGCAAGTCAAAGGAAAAGTCACATGTGTCTCACTTTAAATCAAAAACCAGAAATAATTAAGCTTAGTGAGGAAGGCATGTTGAAGCATGAAAGCAAGGCCTCTTGTGCCAAACCGTTAGCTGAACTATGAACGCAAAGGGAAAGTTACCAAGGAAACTGATTTTTTCAAGAAAATCATCATTTGTTCATTCAATGAACACACAAATGATAAAGAAGCAAAACAACTGTCTTGCTTATGGGGACAGTTTGAGTCTTGTGGATAGGAGATCAAACTAGCCACAACATTAAGCCAAAAGCTTAATCCAGAGCAAGGATACAACTCTCTTTAATTCTGTGAAGCCTGAGAGGTGAGGAAGCTGCAGAAAGAAAGATGGAAGCCAGCAGAGGTTGGTTCATGAGGTTTAAGGGAAGACACCACCTCTACAACCTAACAGCATCAGGTGAAGCAGCTAATGCTGATATAGAGAATGTAGCATGTTATTTAGAGGGTGTGGCTAAGATCACCAATGAAGATGGCTATGCTAAATAACAGATTTTTAAACTAGATGAAATAGTCTTCTCTTGGAAGAAGATGCCATCGAGGACTTTCCATAGTCAGAGTTAATTCTTGGCTTCAAGTCTTCAAAGGACAGGATGACTCTCTTATACACTCTTGTTAGGAGTGAATGCAGTTGAAGCCAATCCTCACTTACCATTCTGAAAATCCCAGGGTTCTTAGCAATTATGCGAAATCTACTTTTCCAAGGCTCTAGAAATGAGACAACAAAGCCCAGATGACTACACATCTGTTTATAGCATGGTTTAGTGAATAATTTAAGCCCACTGTTGAACACTACTGCTTTGGGGGGAGGAAAAAAAAAAGGATTTCTTCCAAGAGATCACTGCTCATTGACCAGGCATCTGGTCACCCAAGATTTTTGATGGAGATGAACAAGGAGGTTAACATTGCTTTCATGCTTGCTAACACAACATCCATTCTGCAGGCCATGGACCAAGGTGTGATTACAAATTTGAAGTCTTATTATTTAAGAAGTACATTTAATGAGGCTGTAACTGTCATACATAGTTATTCTTCTGATGGATCTGGGAAAAGTAAACTGAAAGCCTTCTGGAAATGATTCACCATTCTAGATGCCATAAGAACATGGGAGGGTGTAAAAATATCAACATTTATGGACATTTGGAACTTGATTTCCACCCACAAGGATGACTTTGAAAAGCTCAAAATGTCAGGGGAGGAAGTAACTGCAGAGGCAGTGGGAATAACCAGAGAATTAGAAGTGGAGCCTGAACATGTGACTGAATTGCTGCAATCTCATAATAAAACTTAAATGTATGGGGATTTGCTTCTTATGGATGGTCAAAGAAGGTGGTTTCTTGAAATGAAATCTTGTGGTGAAGATGCTATGAACATTGCTGAAAAGAAAGGATTTAGAATATTGTAGGGCAGAATTTGAGAGGATTGACTCCAATATCAAAAGTAGTCCTACCATGGATAAAATGCTATCAAATAGCATTGCATGCTACAGAGAAATCTTTCATGAAAGGAAGAGTCAATTGATGGGGCAAACTTCATTTTTGTTCTGTTTAACAAAATTGTCACAGCCAGCGTTTAGCATCACTACTCTGATCAGTCAGTAGCCACCAATGTTGAGGCAGCACCCTCCACCAACAAAGAGATTATGATTCTGTGAGGGCTTATATAATCATTAGCATTTTTTAGCAATAAAGTATTTTTATTTTTTAATTTTTTTTAATAAAGTATTTTTAAATTAAAATCTGTATGTTGTTTTTCAGATATAATCTATTATACATTTAATAAACTGTTGTTTAGTGTAAACATAACTTTTATATGTATTGGGAAACCAAAAAATTCAGGGGAATCATTTTATTACCTTATTTGCTTCATTGTGGTGGGCTGACACTGAACCCACAGTATCTCCGAGGTATGCCTGTTTATAACTAGGGATTTTCCAATGGGATAGAGCAAAGAAGGCAACTGTATAACTAATAAATTAAACATTTTCCTTGCTTTACTTCCCTGTTTGTATTAGAGACATCTCCCCACTTGCAGTCCTTTGATGGAACTCTCAAACCAGGTCATGTAGAGCTGTCTGCCTGATTCATGAATTGCTGTTTGCTCAAATTCTCTAAACTTTTATTGTGTCTCAGTTTATCTTTTTAATACCTTAAGGTGCGTTGAAGGAAGAGTGCTCGGCACATGGCGAATGCAGATATTACTGGTTCTTATCTGAGGCAGGTTCAGCCAAACCTCATGGCTCTCAATTTATAGCTCTGGACTTCATAGCTGCCCCCCACTGAGTGCCTCCTTTTTGGTGGCCCCAGTAGAACACACCTTCACCAGAAGCTTTCAGTGTAGGCCAAACGAAAATGACCAAGTTAGTCCTACCCAATTTAGGATCTGACTTCACTTTGAGAATGTAGTGGTGAACGAAATTTCGAATCAGAGGCTCTGGGACCAACTACTAAGCTCATGACTAGGGGAAAAAAATAAGAGCCTCAGTTTATTTGTCTAAAAATGGAGATGCTATTTTTGTTCTACATAAATGACTGTATAGATTCATCCCTTCAGTCAGCATTCACGGGGGCCTCTGTGTTCTAGGCATGGTGCTCATGAAGACTGTAGGGATGGGGGGTGTCCCTGCCTCCAATCAGGAGATGGGCCAGAGGGATGAAGTCACCACAGAGTGGAGGGCACAGACTCTGAGGCACGTGAGGCGGACCTAGCCCCATCTGGACACTCTGTGTAAGAAGGAGCCTGGCTGCTCAGAGCAACTGAAAGACACCCGCTGTGGCTGAGGCGTGGGGACCTGGGTGGGAGCATCAAGGTAACCGCGCACCTAAGCTGCTCTCACTGCTTCCGGCCATCCAACCTCACTGGGTTCCTTGTTCCCCAGGCTCCCGTTAGCCTTCTACCTTTGTTTCCTAACATTTCCACATCAGTTGTGCCTGCTCAGATCCCTGGGGTAGCGCAGCCGGCTGGTTGGCGTCTTTGGTTTCTGCTGGTCCTCATGGAGCCTGGCAATTCCTGCCTGCCCAACACCGTCCCGTCCAGCCTCTGGACAGAGCACAGGTCCCCTGGCAGAACCAGTGAGAACTTGGGGCAGAACTCATTATTAAATGGTGCTTATCTCACCACTTGCCCCATAATACAAATAGCTAACGTCACAATGACATAGGCATCTGAGAAAGCCACTTAGTCATTACTACGTATCAGGATATGCTGTTAACCCTTCACAGATTCTTTTCTTCTTTAGAAAGCCAGGAGCAGCCCCCTTGGCTGAGCCATGTTCTCCCCTCCCCTGAGACAGGCCTGTCTGCTCTGTGGCCCTGCAGTGCCCATGAGTACCAGAGCCAGCCTTTGGCCTTCCTGCCGCCTCTCCTCAGAGCCTCTGAGGGTCTCCACCTGGGTCCTCCTCCTGCCCCTCTGCTGTCTTCCAGGGTCTAGCCAGCTGTGAGCAAACGTTTGTCCTCTGCAAATGAGAATCCCCAGACCCCCGTGGTTTAGCAAAGTGAGGCAGGACGATTTGGGATATGGTGCAGGGCTGATCATCCTTTGTCCGGGGTGGCCCCTCCTCCCCCAAATCCTGAAACCTGAGGAGGCCCTCAGCTGCTCTGTGTGGCTGTCCATCTATGGGAAACTTCTCCTGGCCATGGGGGAAGCGAGGGTCTCTACCACAGGGACTTGGTTTATTTATCTAGCTGGACTCTATCTCTTAATATTCAGCTTGTGGAGGAAGAGGCTTTAACAGCAAAACGTAGCCCCTTCCCTCCTGTGGAGACAGTGAACAGAGAAAGAACAGATACTTTTTGAGGCCGGAATCCCCTCTTGGTGTTGTCTGCAAGGCGGCCAAGCAGGTGGGGCCGTACGATCACAGTCAGGAACCGCAGGATGGAGGCACGGGAGGCCCCAAAGGGCAGGACAGCCGTCTTCCTCTTCTTCCGGAGGGGCCAAAGGCCTTTGTTGGTCTGATTGTGGATCCCAAGCTCTAATTTCCTCCATCCTCCCAATCTGACTTCCCTCTGCACAAATAAACACCACGAACAATTTAGAATGTTTCAAGATCTTTGAATATTAATGCTCATCTGTCTAGCTGAATTTTTTTTTTTACATACGTGTAAGATGTACTGCAATCGCAAAGGAATCATATCTGCTTGATGTCCTATAATCCATTTGTTCTACTGTCAAATGTGTGATTCCTCAATCAAATGTTTATGGAATGAAACAGAGGAAGTGACCTGATGAGGCTGGCAAGTGGTGCACCTGAAAATGTATTCCATCACACCTCAGAGGTTCTACTCCTGTGCGGTGGAGCATTCAGCCAGTGACAATAAGGCTAGGCACATGGACTAGCTGGGTGATGGGCTGGTGCTCCCTCTGTCCTCTGGGGCAGAGCTGAGGCTGCCCACAGGCTGCTCTGCTCCCCACGCTGGGGCTGCTCCTGCCGTGAAGGGCTGCATTCTGTATAGTTTCCCAGGCCCCACCAGCCCCTGGCCAGACAGCCATGCTTCTCAGGCACCTGGACCAGCAGGAGGATGTGGGTGAGGTTGCTGCTCTCAGAAGCACAGACCCTAGAGGTACATCTGCAGGTACGACTCTGTGGACTCTGCCCCCACACCCACAGGAGGACATGGCTCTGCTTGGAAAAGAGTGTGTCCTTTTGTACCAGCAGCTCTGGGCGGTAAGCTGGGATCAGTGCCTTCTGCCACCCTGTGTGGCATCACCGTGGGTCTGCTCCTTCCTCGCACTCAGACCTCAGGTGCCAAATGAAGTGGTACACACGATGGCCTGACCACTTACATCATTGCTAAACACTAAAGTAAAAAAGTCAACACTTACGTTTACGTTCTCATTGGCTGTGGGAGGGGATGGACCCATTAGGCTTCTCTTCTTTTGGTTTTTAGCATACAGTATGTAAAAAGAAAAATATTGGATATTCCAATAGAGAGAGTTTTCCCTTCTTCCCTTCCTTTCTTCCTTCCTCACCTCCCTCCCTAAGAACCACAGACTAGATGGCTTACACAACAGAACTTTACTTTCTCACAGTTCTTTGAAGACCTTTTCTCCAAATACCGTCACATTGGGGAGCAGGGCTTCAACATATGAACTTCGGGGGAGACACAGTTCAGTCCATAGTATTACCCAGTGGTCAAAGCTCAGCTAATTTCCTTGTCTGTGCTGCTTCTCCTTCCTGTGAAATGCTGGTCCCCTGGAGAGGCAGGCCCTGGTCCTCATCGGTCCCTAGTTGTCCCCTTCTTTCCTCCTTTCAGGGGAGGAGGCCAGACCTTCTCCTGAACTCAGTGCTCAGCAAGGCACTTCTTCGAGAATGTGCAGGCAGGGAGTGGGGTGTTAGTGGCTCAGCCTCACCGACCTATGGTGGGGGTGGAGATCTGGCACTGGAAGTCCCTGAGGGCAACTCCTCCTGCTCTGCCTCCTCCTTTCCAATCTCTCTGCTTTGGGTACAGCCTGAGGGCCCTGGTGGCACATTCTCACCAGGGAGAGAGAGCCCACTTCTGCTTCACACATACGTCTTCTCTCCCTGGTTGTCTAAGCTTAAGAACTGCCAGAGAGGGGGTTATTTACAGGAAAAATGAAGTGAGCTGCTTCTGAGCTGCTAGTGAGCTGCTTCTGAGCTTGCCATCACTGCGGCCCACGGAATGCCACCAAAGCACTGTGATGTGTCAGGTGGGTCTGAACCCCCGCTTTAGAGCGAGAGAGAGAGAGCTCACAACTCAGAGAGGATTCTTGATATTTTCTTATTTTATTTCATTCTTATTTCATTAACAAATTTAGCTTCATAAATGCCTTCTTTTGTTTAAAAGAATTTGAGGGGGTTTACTTTGGAGTTGTTCTGAATTCTGAAAAGTATAGTACTTTTACTTATTTTCAGTATTTTTCTAAAGCCAGTACGTTTAAGGGTGTAAGTGCTCCTTAGAGTATTTCTTTGTCATATCCTGTAGGTTTTCATAGATAATGTTCTGAATTACATTTACTTTTAAAGAGCTTTTTGTTTTACCTTTGATTTATTTTTTACTGTAAATGTTGTTTTGAAGTTGTTTTGTATTTTTTTATTTATGGTTAATGTTAATTTGTTTTGTATATTTATTTTATTAATTTTTTTATTTTTTAAATTTTTTAATTAAATCATAAGTGTGTACATTAACACAATGTTTTGTATTTTTAATTGTTGGCTTTCATTTGGGGAGAGAGGCTGTCCTTTGATTTTTAGTTTCTGGGTTATTCTATACATAGACTTGTTAGAAGTTTTTTTTCTTCTTTCTCTTTTAAATTTTGAGACAGAGTCTCACTATGTCGCCCTTGGTAGAGTACTGTGGCATCACAGCTCATAGCAACCTCAAACTCCTGGGCTTAAGTGATTCTCTTGTCTCAGTCCCCCAGGTAGCCTGAGCTGCTAGCCACAACACCTGGCTAATTTTAGAGACAAGGTCCGACTCTTGCTCAGGTTGGTCTTGAACCTGTGAGCTCAAGCAATCCACCCAGTTCAGCCTCCCAGAGTGTTAGGATTACAGGCGTGAGCCACTGTGCCTGGCCAAGTTTTTCTTCTTTTAAAATTAATCTTTTGTTGGTAACAAAGAACAGTAGTCCCTTATCATGTAAGATTGTGCTTTCTGTGGCTTCAGTCACCTACAGTCAATAGCTGCCTAAAAATATTAAATAGAAAATTCCAGAAATAAATAACTCCTAAATTTTAAATTGCACCTCATTCTGAGGAGCATGAGGAAATCTCACACCATCCTGCTCTGTCCTGCCTGGGATGTGACTCATCCCTTTGTCCAGTGTGTCCACGCTGTGTACACAATCTGCCCATTAGTCACACATAGGAAAGGTCAGTATATTTAGGATTCAGTACTTGCCAAGGTTTCAGGCATGCACTGGGAGGTCTAAGAACAAATCTCCACTGGATAAGGGAGAGTGAATTTTTATAAATTTTTATTCATTTTGAAAATGATATTATTTTTGGTAGAAACAACATCTCCTTGTCTAGGTCTATACAATAGAGTCTGTCAATTTTATTGTTTAAATCTTTAGTCTTTTGTGTTCTTGGTATCTCAATTTGTAAAATAAATTTTTAAAATTCCCTCCCTGTTTTTGGCATTTAGAGGGTGGTAAATACTTGTGCATCTTTTTCTCTAGGTTCTTAATCACCTGAGAACAGAACTGGATGAGGCCCAAGAATAGGAATGATTTTATATGGAGAAATGGTCTTGTGCCTAAAAGAAAAGTGGACTTTCCTTTTCCTCTTTTCCTGAATGAGAGAATCTTGGTCCTACAGACTGGGATGACCAAGGAACCCAACCAGTGAAGACTGGGAAACTAGGAACGCAGAGCAGGGAGGACAGCAGCTTGGCCTCCTGGAGGTGAAAATATGCCAACCCCAGTCATGGAAGCCAGAAGAGAAAGCACAGCATGCCTCTTCTGCTTACATTTTACAGTGAGGAACTTATTAATGTCACTGGAGTCCACTAGTAGTCACCCTCCTGCATTCCACTGGTCAGATAAACCCTCCTGGATGGAGATATGCATGTGAGGGAGAGGAGAGAGGGACTAACCAAAGGCTCAGGCTACTTCCTTACCTCTCTAAAAATATGGGGAGCCAGGAGTTAACAGGCCTCCATGACAACTAATGCTGTCGTCTATCTTAACTTTAATCTTGTGTTTGCATGTAGGAGATTTTCATATTAAGTAAACAATACATCCGATTTGACATGATTTGGGAGTCTTTGCCTTTCAAAAAAAGGAATTTAACTCAGTAACAGTCGTTATAATCATTGATATATTTGGTTTGTTTTATTTATACTATCTTATTTTATGACTTCTGTTTAATATCAAGAGAGAAGCAGGAGAGTATAGAAGCCCTGTGTTCAAGTTCTAATTTGTAAAGCTATAAGGAGGACCACCATAAGAAAGCCACTTAATTATTCTGCATCTATGTTCTTTCAGCTTTAAAATGCACAACACATAGACTTATCAAAAATGAAATCCTTTGATACTTGTAGTTTTTAGAATAGTGCTTGGCATATAGCAAATCCTTTATCAGCTGCTATTATTTATTTTCTTCCCAAATTTTGCAAAATATTTCAAATTTTTGCTCTTCTTTTTTCTGAGTGGTTGGTTTGAAAATTGTATCTTCCATTAAGGCTGTCCCTGGAGTTTTGGTTAAGCATTTGTTTATGAGTTTTCCAGTTAATTTAAAATAATTTCAAGGCACTGAGATTTATCATTAAAGATGCTTTGTATGCCACTGAGAGCAACAGCCAAACCTAATAGAGAAAGAAAGGGGAGAAAATGAACATCATAAATGACAAATATCAAACAACAGACGTCCACAACTTCAAAGCAGAAATGACCTAAAACATCTGCCAAACTCTGCCGTTGGTCCAAATGAGACAAATGAGAACTGTGGGTGCCAAGACGTCTCTTTGGACCACAGGCTGTACCCAAACCTCCCAACTGTTGCTATTATCACTCAGAAGTTGCCTACAACCTTAGACTAGATGTGGTCTAAATCATGAATTGTTTAACTGTGGAACCATGTGGCCACCTGTTACCCAAATCATCTGCCCAGTTACCTTGAAATCTGTGTAATCCTGCAGGCAGGTCAAGGTTACATTGTATTCATTGCTGCTGATGCATTTGCTAGTAAAATCCTAGTACTCCATTTTATTGAGTTTTTTTTTTTTTTAATGTGATGAAAGAAGAGCCAAACACATTGCCTTCCTCAGTTCACTGAGGCAGGAACATCCTCAGTTGAGAGCAGTTTGGAAAGGATACATTTAATTCATTCTGTGTTTTCGCAAGAAGCATTTTTTTAGTACCACTTTTGTAAGTGGGATTTGTTTTTGCAGCAGCTCCAGGCTTGCAGCTCCAGAGTAGAGAAGATGGTATTGTCTACTGTTGAAGTAAATTGATGCCCCTCTGGGAGTCTGGTTATCCTCACGATGAAAAGGGGTCAGTATTTATTTCAGGAGCAGTAAATCAGATCCTTTGTGAGGTGCACATCCACTCTCTTTGTCTGTCTCTCTGCTAGAAGTGACTAAGCCAAAGCCATGCCTTTGTTTTAACTTCTGCAGGGGTGGAGAAGGATAACCAAGTTGCAAGGCCCCCTGTTCCAGGCACAGGGACCTGCTGGTCCCCGATGAGCTTCCATATGTCACACTCCAGGAGTCCCTCACATCCCCTCACATTGTCTCTGGAGCAGACCCAGCCTCCGCAGTGCCTCATCCCCATGTTCTGAGGCCTTGGGGTCTTCTCTGCTCCAATTTGCAGGAGTATCTGGTGGGCTGGGCCCGACTCATGCTTTGCCTTCTTGTGCATCCTCTTACCACGGCGCTTCATAGGATGGCCAGGAATAGTTATTAAATTGTGTGTTAACTGCAGAGAAAATTAGCAAGCAAACATTAGCAGTGATGAACATAAAATATTTATTTTACCTTCAAAAGTTAATTGTGTTATCAGAGAATGAAGGCTTTGGAGTCTGGGTATCACCCACTGCTAATGAGGCCATCTTGGGCTGCATTAATGGAGAGATGGAAGGCGGATCAGAGGAGGCCATAGTCTTATTGGCCTCTGTGCTGGTTACTTTGTCTGGAACTTTGTGCTCTCCCATTCTACTGCACTATAGAAAGAATTTTGAAAATGAATAGATGAGACAGTGATTAACATCTTGAGGGATCTAGAAACCATGTTGTTTGAAGTCACGTGAAAGAACTGTCTAATCTGAAAGGGTTGTCTAATCTGGAAAAAAGAAAGAAAGCCTTGAGGAAAAGGTTGCTGTCTCCAGATGTTCAAAAGACTACAACAAGGTAGAGAAAACAAACCGATTCTGTGTAATCACCATATGGTAGAACTTTGATCTGTAGGTGGAAATTGCAGGGGACAGATTTTATTTCGTTCTAAAGAATGGCTTTCCAACAACCCCAGAGGCAGCTGCGTGGGAAAGCCATCATCCTGCTATCCAGAGTGCCTGAGCCAAGGCTCCCTGCCCTTCTCCTGGAGCTTGGGTGGGGCAACGCCAGGTCTCTTGCCTCCAAGCATCAGGGATGCTACAGTTGTAGGAGCAAGAGGGGGTGACCTCTCCCTCGTGGCTGCCAATGCATTGAAGGGAAGGAGAGCCCAGGGCCGGCTGTGCTCCTGGAGGGCGCGGGTGCGCCAGCAGCCTGCAGGGGATGTTTGTTCAGCTTTGGGTCTCGCGCTGATGAACTAGGCCTGGAGTGTCACCTGCAGTCTCTCCTGCACTCCTGACATCTCAAGGGAAGGCTCCAACACCGAGACTCAGACAGCCCCATCCGCACCCCAGGACCAGGAGGGGGATGTGGGATGTGTTGGCCCGGGGATGAAAGGCAGAGATGGAGCTCAGATTTGCAGGGCTGCACACTCACTGGCCAGACTTTGTCTTTCCCAGAGTTCTGCTCTGCTTGGACTCTCATTCCCATGGATGTCCAGGCACTGTTCTCCGCAGAAGGTTAAAAGCTGAGCTGGGATGGTCAGAAGCTGCTCCATTTAGTGTTTATCCAAGTCTTTTGCTCCGCCCCATTCTGCAGGATGAACTCAACCAGTGGTGTCCCCCGGGCCACTGCCCACCTTAGTGATGGGAGACCCACTGGTCTAGGATAGATTTCTGTGAGGTGCCCACAGCACTCCATGCTTGTACCTTAAGCACCAAGGCTCTCAGCAGTGAGTCCCTTCCTCACCAAGACATGCCACCCTGCTCTTCATAGGAAAGGGAGAAGCAGAAGGAAAAGAAAACGGGTGATGATTTACTAATAAAATGAAGTTCTGAGAATCCTGATGTTAGTTTTTATTCTTTTCACTTAATCTACACCTTTATTTTGTTTACATTTTAAATTTACATTTGATATAATTTTATACTCTTGCAAAAGGGTGCAAAAATAACACAAAAAATTCCTGCATACCTTTTGCTTATATTTCCAAGATGTTAATATCTTAAGTCATCTGAGTACAGTGAGCAAGATCAGGACATAAACATTGACACACTAGTCTAATCTATAATATTGTCCCATGAATGTCCCTTCTCTGGTCCAGGATCCAAACAAAAGAATGGCTTCTGACAACCATACGTTGGGTTTAGTAGTCATATGTCCTTAGTTTTTAATCTGGAACAGTCTCACCTCTACCTTTGGGAAATTATTTTCTAGGGAAAGACTTAACTATTCAAGAAATTCCTCATGTCTGCTCACCCGGTGTGTTTCCTGCCGGGACAGGACAGACATCCCCTGCATGGGGGAGCACTTGGTCCAGTGTTGGACACAGACAAGGAAACTAGCACTGTCCACAAAGGATGATGACTGCTCTAGGTTGGGAGGAAAGAAGCAGGGAAGGATTCTTGGAAGAGACAATATTGGAGTTGGGGCCTCTGGGATGAGAAATAGTTATTCAGGCTGGGAGAAGGACATTGTTGGCATGAGACTGTGCAGGTGGTGGCAGTGGCTTTGGTGAAAGCTGCGTGTCATGGGACGTCTTCTCTGGTCCTGAACTGAAATGCATTCTAGAGTCTGGACATGAGACATGAGACACAGGAAGCAGAAACCACAGGACGTGAAGATTGGTTGGAGGACAAGGGTCAGGGAAAGGGTGATTTGGAGAGTGACAGAGAGGGTGGGAGAGAGGACACTGGGGAGGGTGATGGGGCGGGTGGTGGAGTGGGTGGGGGAGAGAGGAATGAGAGGGTCAGGGAAAGGATGATGGAGAGGGTGGGGAAGGGCCAGGAAGAGGCACAACAAAAGATGAAGCCCAGACTTCTGCCTGAAATCAAGCTGGGCCGAGAAGACACGAACCTGGTGGGTGATTTCTGTTGAGACCATGTCTAACTGGGAGATCAAGGGAGGATGTGTCAGGAAGGCACCATGGATGGGGCATGGTCCTCCCTAAGTAAGAGTTGTGTACTGAGAGCAGATGGGGCCGAGGGCAAGGCAGAAACAGGAATAGTCCTGGATGGCAGAAGCACAACCTTTCCTTCCTCTGGCCTGTCAGAGTAGGGCTGGGAGGAGGAGCGCCCTCTAACTGGAAGCTGTGGCACCGCTGAGTCAGGTGGGGTGCTGAGAGGCTAAGTGACTTGCTCACAGTCACACTGGTACTAAGTGCAGAGCCAGCACTTGGACAAGGTCTGACTCTTAAGCCCCTTCTTCCACTGCTTTGTGGTCCTGATGTCAAGTGAAAACTCAGATCCAGGCTGGTAATTGTCAAAATCCAGGGATGGGAGATGCAGGGAAGGAGCAAAGGAAAGAGTCAAAGTTGCCTTCCTGAAGTGATCATTGGCATCAGAAAAAGTCCTTCCCTATAACCCCTCTAAGGGGAATAGGAAGATAAGGCCTAATTCCAGGGAAGGAGTGGAGGCCAAGCAGGGAGGGCCATCCCAGCAGCACTGTCGAGCTGGCTCCTGGCAGTGGAGTTCATCAAGGGCAGCCATGGGCCTCATCTGGGTGGGGCTCAGCCTGGATGCTGCTCTTTGTCCCTAATTCAGAGTATTGTTCTTGATTGACTGGGAGCCTGGCGGCAGGGCTCCGGCATGGCCCTAGCTGCAGGGTTCTTGTTTATGTTTACAGAGGCTGTCTCTTCCCTCCCAACACGTTTGCCCTGTTTGCAGACCTGCTCTGCCCTGACTCCCCGGGATGGAAGCACTTAAGAAGCAGTGTCTTGGCTGAATGCATCCTTCCCTTCCAGCACTGGGAGAGTCAGAAGTCTGCTCCGGCCTGCCCCACAGTTGGTCGGTGTCTTGGCAATTCAGCTGCAGTGGCACGTCCAGGCAATGGGGGGCAATGTGGCTCTGCTAAATCTTCCAAGGTGGAGTGGTAGGGACAGGGCAGAAAGGACTTGGAATGCAAGGCCTGGGAGAAATGACTGGCTTGGTCTCCTTGCTCCTTTGCTAGGGTCAGAGCTGAGGAGTTGGCCGTGATTGGGAAGCTTTAATTGCCCTTCAAGGTCACATGTCCAGCTTGTCAGCACTGCATTCCCTTTCCACCTCTCTGGAGGCCCCAGAGGTCCCAGAATTGGTATACCCACTGCCTATAGATTGTACTGAGTCCACATGCACAGGCTGACTGGAGACCTGAGAGGCGAGAAAGATGGCCAGTCTAGGGAGAGACTCAGTTCAGCCTTGACCAGGGAGGGTGCGCTCCTGCCATAGGCCTGCAGCTGAAGTGAGCTTGCAGCCACAGGAAGGAGCACAAACCATCAGTCACTGATAAACCAACATGGCCCACCCCAAATTCTGAGCAGCAGCTCTAACGGACCAGTCAAGCGTCCCTCACTCACAACCCAAAGGCAAAAGTGAGCTATGTGAAGATTTGTGTGTGTGCTAAAATCTACTGTTTATCCTTGGAAAAGAATGTCAAGCTTCTCTGATCCCATTCTATCATGTGACCTTGGCCGCTCTGGAGATACTTTCTCTATTAAGCTCACCACAGCTGCTGATTTTGGCCAAGGTTTGCCTTTCTCAGTTCTTGGGAGGAAAGAAGATGCTCAGCTGTCTTCGGAGGCTACCAGCGGAAATCAAGAGAAAAACAGGACAGATGGGCCTGCAGGATGGACCCCCAAGGGACGCCGTGGGTTCCCAGCCCAGATGTTATAGCGCCACCTTCTTCTCCTGTGTAGGCCAGGCCAGTGTGATCCTCTGCACACTGTGGGGCTGTCTGGGTGTCCCTGGAGCTCCCCCATCCAGCCTTGTAGAGTAGGAGACGTCAGTAGACTGCTGGATTTCTATGAGGGGACAGTGAGCAGGGTGGGCCCAGGGAAGTGTCCTGCATCAAAGTATTTAGCCCAATTCTACCTTGAATGACTCATCCCCTTAATCACTCACTTGATCACTCCCTTGATGGGTTCTGAGCTGAGACAACTAAAACAAAAGTTAACATTAGCATTATTGTTTGCAAACCTACACTAACCAGGCACTAATGCACAGATTTTGAAGGTCACACGTAGTCCTGCCATTACTCTGTGCTGTATCCATATGACTGATTATAAAGTTGAGGTCCAGAGAAGTCAAATAATTTATCTGAAGTTGAAGAGTTTGTAATTGGCATTGCTGGCTTGTATATCACCCAAAATTTTCATTTTATTTATTTTTTTTCATACAGAGTCTTACTTTCTTGCCCCTGGGAGTGCCACAGCATCATAGCTCATAGTAACCTCAAATTCTGGGCTCAAGCCATCCTCTTGCTTCAGCCTCCCAAAGTAGCTGGGACTACAGGTGCCCACCACAATGCCCAGCTATTTTTTAGAAACAGGAACTCACTCTTTCTCAGACTGGTCTTGAACATGTCAGCTCAAGCGATCCACCTGCCACCTGCCTCAGCCTCCCAGAATGCTGGGATTATAGGAGTGAGCCACCCCGCCTGGCATCTCCCAATTTTTCAATGCCAGGATAGAGTGCCTTCCTGGGCAGACAATGCCATATTATAACCGATCTGTGAACATAGAGATTCATTTTTCATTAATTCAATACATATAAATAAAAATAGAAATACATATGTATATTTGTATACATATATTTGGGGGTGTGTATATATACTTGAGGTGCCAAAAATGTACATATTTTCAAAGGTATTATCTATGTATTACCTTTTGATACTGAATTGAACTATGGTAGCAATGTGTAGTATGACATTCGCTCAAAAGATAGTGTTAATCCAATGAATGCTCACATCACCATGCGACAGGCAGGGCAGTCAAAGGTAATGGCTGTTATTCAAGGAATACAAGACCATTTTGAAGTGGTATTTGAAACTCAAGAATGTGTGGAAGTACTACCATGGAGGCGTGAGTATGCTACAGAACCTCCAACATGCCTAACATTTGTATGCATCTGGGGTAAGTTTGAGACTCACGGTTCTGTGTGTGGTGTGCACACGGGAAGATCCTGGAGGAGGCCAGGACAATGGGTGGGATGAAGAGGTGGAGCTTGTTTCCTCATGTTCTCCTGACTTACCACCCTTTGACTTCTACCTGTGGGGGACCTTGAAGGATGTGGTGTACCATAGAAAACCAGCTACACTGGTAATATTTTGGGAAGAGATTGAAACAACACGCACAGTAATATAAGCGGACCACTTTGGCTGATGTTGCTCAATCAGTGGTTTGCCATTATGAGTTTGAATAAAGCCTGCTATTTTTTTTTTTTTTTTGGAGACAGAGTTTTATTATGTCAACCTTGGTAGAGTGCCGTGGCATGACAGCTCACATCAACCTCAAACTCTTGGGCTTAAGCGATTCTCTTGCCTCAGCCTCCAAAGCAGCTGGGACTACAGGTGCCCACCACAATAATCAGCTATTTTTTGGTTGCAGTTGTCATTGTTGTTTAGCAGGCCGGAGCCGGGCTCCAACCCACCATCCTCAGTGTATGTGGCTGGTGCCCTACTCACTGAGCTACGGAAGCCGAGCCCCTGCTATCTTTTTGAGCAAGATATTTATCTCTATGAGATTTGAATAATTCAGCCACTTTATTCAATTAGAGAAGAGACCAGAAATATATTCATAAGAGACTATGTAGGGCAGGCCTGGAAAGGCAGAATAAACAGGTGGAACCAAAGCTGAGAAGAGCTGAACTGTCTGAGTGCAGAGAGGGCTGGAGAGAGAAATGATGTTGTCAGAACAACAAACCTTAGTTAGCATGTGGTGCTGACCAGGTCCAGGGACACTGCACAGAGCCCTCTGAGGTAGCTTCAGTGAGCGAGAATATGGAGACCATTGGGGGGGGGGGGGAGGCTCTAGAGAGAATCACAGTAAGGACTTAAGGGCTGGGAGATTTGATCAAGAAGAAAATATGCAGATTCTTAGAATAGTTCATCTGGAGAGAATGAAGGCTAAGGAAAAGTTTATCATGGAGCCTGAGACACACGTGTCGCGCCCAACCTCGACCAGCAAGGAAGACACGACCAGAGGAGATCTTCTTCAAGCAGTTTATTCAGGAACCTTGACAAGCTTCTGCTGCTCTCGGGGCTTTGTCCACAGTGCTTTAAATACTGGCTAGCAGCCTACCCTAAGACGCTACGTGTGCCCAGCGGATTGGATGTAACTATGCGGAAGCTAATGGAGGTTGAAAGCAATACCCAATAAGGACTTGTTTACTGTAAGGAGCACTCACCCTCGAGGGGGTGGAAGGAGGAAACCAGTGCCATCTTTGAGGCACGGCACACCGCAGCTCTCTACAACCTTTAACAAATATGAAGTGTTCATCCTTATTTTTAATTATGTTGGTTGGTTTAAAGCCTATTGCGTCTGCGAACAGGATTGCAACGCCTGCTTTTTTCTGCTTTCCATTTGCCTGGAATATAGATGACCATCCCTTCACCTTGAGTCTATATTTGTCTTTTAATGTAAGATGCGATTCTTAGATGCAGCAGATATCTGGCTTGAGATTTTGTGTCCTCTTTAGAGGACAATTTAAACCATTCACATTAACTGAGAATATTGATAAGCCTTTCGAGAGTCCGGTGGACATTTTTAATCCTTTTGCAACTGTGGAAGTTGGAATTTG
>CAUYPK010016874.1:0-18722 GCA_963574355.1 Loris lydekkerianus | reverse complement strand
AAATGTAACAATCAGCAGGGTGGCATTGCATTAGTTACTGAACATTTGCAGACTAAATTATACTGAGAAGAATGTGCAATCAATAACCTTTCCCACTTATTTTTTTTTTTTTTGAGACACAGTCTCACTCTGTCCCCCTGGTTACAGTACCATGGCATCATGGCTCACAGCAACCTCAAACTCTTGGGCTTAATTGATCCTCTGGCCTCAGCCTCTCAAGTTGCTTGGACTACAGATGGGGTATTACTCTTGCTCAGGGTGGTCTTGAACTCCAAGTGATCCATCTACCTTGTCCTCTCAAAGTGCTAGGTTTATAGGTAAGCCACCATGCCCAGCCATGAGATTTTGATAGTAATTATGTTAAACCTGTAGATGACTTTGGGAGAATTGACATCTTTAGTATTAATATATTGAGTCTCCCTATCAGTGAACACTATGTGTGTCTCGATTTTTTTTTTCTGATTGCTTACTTTATTTCATCAATATTTTACCGAAGGGGTATACTTATGAAATGAGAAGACTATCAGACCCTCAGTGGCTTCATCCCAGCAGAGAGTAGGAATACTGCGTGCTCTATGAACACTGCAGCCTCAGTTTCCTCATTTATGGTGATAGCTCCCTTATAATTTTTTTGTGAATATTTGAAAAGACACTGTAGATATGAGTTTTGCATCTGAAATGTTTACTTTCCATCTTAATTTTCTACTCTTTACCTTTTTTACCTCTTGAGTCCTCATCTGTGAACCTATGTGTAATAGGACTGACTTCCAAGGGGTTGTTGTGAGGAATGATTGTTGTGTGAGAATTCAAGTAAAGGATATTGGCTGACACATAGTAGGGACGCCATAGCGGTGGCCATTATTAATATTACTATATGAATGTAATAAGGTGAAATTATAGTTTCTTCCTTTCAGTGAGAGAAAATGCTGGTAGAAATTAACTTATCCAAAGAGCTGCCAACATAAGGTAGGTAGCAGTTTACAGTACCATGGTGTCACAGCTCACAGCAACCTCCAGCTCTTGGGCTTAAGCAATTCTCTTGCCTTAACCCACTGAGCAACTATGACTACAGGTGCCTGCCACAATGTCTGGCTATTTTTTTTGCTTGCAGTTTGGCCAGGGATTGGTTTGAACCCACCACCCTCAGTATATGGGGCAGCACCCTACTCACTGAGCCACAGGTGCTGCCCAAGGTAGCAGAATCTTAAAGATTTGGACAGTTGGGAGAATTCATGCCAGCACAACAGATGACATGGAAGAGAATCTCAGAACCGTGTGCCTACTGTGACCCAACCTTTATAGGAAAATAACACGAATATGTTTGTGTTTGTATAAAAGCAGGTTTGAAAGAATATACCAGACTGGACCATGGGGAGCTGGAGAACTTCCATTTTTACTTTTTTCCTCTTCTGTGCTTGAAGCTGTTTCTTTTTAATTGAGCATGTGCTGCACTAAATAACATTGAAAGAAATTACTTTTTAAAAAGGTCAAGCAATAAAAAGAAACCAATCTCAGGAAGTGCCTGTGGCTCAAGGAGTAGGGTGCTGGCCCCATATACTGGAGGTGGTGGGTTCAAACCTGGCCCTAGCCAAAAACAAAACAAAACAAAACAAAACAAAAACAACAACAACAACAACAACAAAAAAAAACAAAAAAGCAAAAATAATAAATAAATAAATAAATAAAATAGATCAATCAACAATTTACAGAAAAGAGTATCAGGATAATTTCTCTCAAATTTCTCTTCCTTTCAGCTTCCTGTCCAGTACTTGGGGTCCCTCACCTCCTTGAGGAGGTGAAGAGCTTCTATTCTCTACAGTTTCTGAGTTATCCTTATACAGAGTATTTGAGCTACTGCTTATCCTTTAGACCCAGGACATAGTGCTGTGTCCAGAGAGTCTCACTCATGTCCCCAACTAAGCAAGTATCCCTTCAGGTGTATTCCTAATGCAAAGGCAGTTCCTGCTCTGAGAGGAATTATTTGTTTAGCACATAAAGGGATTAGTCTCTCCCCCTTAACGTGGGAGAGAATAGCTTAAGTCTACTAACTTGAATTAAATTCTCTGTCAAGAGCCTAAGAATGAGGGTTTAGGTAATCTAACCACAAGGACAGTCAGAAAGTTTGAAGAGAAGTGTTTGGTGCAGTAATGATGGTATTCTATGGCACAGCACTTACAGTGCACCAGGCACTCTATTTTAAACACTTTGCAAATGTTGATTCATTTAATTCTCATTGCAATACTGTGAGAGACTTCCTGTTATTATTTCCATTTTACTGATAAGGAAGCTGAAGCACAGCAAAGTTACCCAGCTTGTCCAAGTTCACACAGCTAGTGAGGAAAGGAATCCCAGGGATTCAAGAATGCCCAAATGTCCCTCTTCTCCTTATTCAAGCATGCTACCACTCCACAGGCAACCTGACTGGCCACTTTTATACAAAGCATAGTATTCAAAGTGAAATCTAAATACGTATAGCTTCTTCAAGAGTTGAGCCAGTGCCTGACTCCCACAAGCTGAACTGAGGAGTGCAGCATAGTTTGTACAGTATAGCAAAATGTCCTGTGTGTTACAGCTAAATGTGTGGTTATCTTCTTTTTCATCAAGAAGTCATTGAGGGTTGTTTTATCTCCCATAAAAGGAGAATTTAGTGTAGCCAAATTAAAAAGTGGGTGATGTAGTCTCATTACAGAAGAAAAAGAGGGGAATATGCCTTTTTGAAGTTGAGTACCTCAAGATGGCAGCCAGAGCAAAGGTAAGGTGATTGGTGCTGTGGATCTGGAGGTTTACAGAAGCCTATATTCACTTTGAGACTCAGTTCTGCCATTGGTCTTCAGCCATAGAAGTGTCTCCATCTGCTGAGAAGAGGAAGTATTGCTGTGATTAGTTCCAATTCTCAAAGGTGTGCCAGGTCTAGAGGGCTCAGTTTTGCTCAGTATTTGAGAGTCAAACCTTGCCAGGCAGTTTGCTTCAATGCAGTTAGAACTTCTTCCATTTATATATTTCAGAAATGATAGTTGATAATTTTCAGGTCATCTTAATACATGTTTCTCCAGCATCACCCTCAGCAGACATCTAATAGGGAGGGGCTAGGAGTTCTTTCAGCTGGTAGGGAAGTGCTTAAGTAGTTGTAGTCAAGCAGGTTAGTTAGGCTTTAAGTCAGAGATATCTCTGACTACTTAGCAGAAGTCCAGGCAAGAGGTTATATGTACTGTGGCTTGCAAGAGGATGGTGGCAAGGGAGATGGAAAGAGGTGGATAGCTGTAAGAAATATCTTGGAGGTACATGTAGAGTGATGGGACTTGCTGACGTGGATGATGAAAGAGAGTTTGGAGATAACTCTTATCTTAAGATTTCATTGAACAGCTGGTAAATGCTGGTGCCATTCACTGAATGAGGACCTAAGGAAGAACAGATTCTCAAGAGCTGTTTTAACTTCCTTCAGGTTGAGTTGCCCACTATAATTTCAAGTGAACATGTCAAGAAGACAATAGGTTGTATGAGTCTGGAGTTCACAGAAGAGGTCAAGGTTCAATATGTGCATTTTGGAAATAATGTGGAAAATGGGTAATAAAACATATAGAACTGCATGATCATGAAAAATCTGCTTTTTATTCAAGCTTGTAGAATATGACTCTGGCAGAATGCAAAGGCAAATTTAAGGCCAAAGTGCATAGATGTCAACAAAAAAAAGACTGAAAATATATGCAGTGTCTAATATGGTAATTTAGGTAAAGTAGAAGGAGGATCAAATGAACAGTAGAAATTAATGAAATAGAAAAATCAGCTAAACCAAAAGTAAATTTGTATAAAAGACTAATAAACATCTGTAAAAAAAAAAAAAAATTGACCCAGAATAAAAAGAAGTGCACAAATAAAAAATTTTGGATTATGTACTAAATACCACTGAATTATATAGTTTAAACTGGCTAAAATGGATAATTTTGTCTTGTATGAATTTTACTCCAATAAAAAAATTGGAATAAAGAAGGAGCGATATATGATATCTAATAATGGCTTTAAAATAGATGAGACAAGTTATGAAAACCATTGATAATTCTTGAAGCTGGGTGATGGGCATCTGGGAGTTCATTATACCATTCTCTATGCTTCTATGTGTGTTTGACAAGTTCCATTAAAAACATTTTAAAAAAACCCTCTGAATCATTGAACATTTAAGTAATTTGAGGAATTTCTTATAAATGAATTGACCTCTAAATATTAAATATTCAAGTCTCCAGTAGTTTAAAGAGTATTAAAGGCAAGTAAAGGGATGAAGAAGACTCCTGAATGTAAGCCAGAGGTACCAAAGCAGTTGTGCCACAGGGCAACCTCCTGCTTATCTCCAGTTCCCGTGGTCCACTTGTAAGAATGTATTCTCAGAAAATAATTGTTCAGTGTGTAAACTTATATAAGGATGCTATTCTCAGTGGGTTCCTAATAGTAAAACAATGTAAACAAGATCACGACCAACTCCAAGAACAGTGGTTTAATAAATTATGGTTACAAACAAATAATTGGACATAATGCAGTTATAAAAATTATTTAAATACCTAGGACTTCAGTTTCCTTATTTTTAAATGGATAAAACCAAAGGAGAGGCTCAGTGCCTGGACCAAAGTGATTACAGTGCAAGCCACATGCACCGAGGCTAGGGGGTTTGAGCCTGGCCTGGGCCAGCTAAACAACAGTGACAACTGCAAAAAGAAAATAGCTGGGCATTGTTTAAAAAAAGTTGTGCTGAAAGGGGATATGGAGAGGAGTGTGGGTGAGGCTGGGTGGAGGGAGGGTAATTGGCGGGACCACACCTACAGTGCATCTTACAAGGGTACATGTGAAATTTACTAAATGTAGAATACAAATGTCTTAACACAATAAGTAAGAACATGCCATGAAGGCTATGTTAACCTGTTTGATGAAAATATTTCAAATTGTGTATAAAACCAGAACATTGTACCTCACGATTGCATTAATGTACACAGCTATGACTTAATTTAAAAAAAGAGAACAAAAAATAAAAAAGTTGTGCTCCTCAACTAATTTTATGAAGCTAGCGAATCTTTGATATCAAAATATGACAAGGACACAAAGAAAGGAAAATTATAGGCAAATATCTCTTATGGTGTGTGTGCATATATCCTAAACAAAATATTAGCATATTGAATTCAGCAATATATAATAATTATAATAAATCAGGACACAATTGGGTTTGCTCCAGGAAAGCTTGGTTGGTTTATTATTAGAAAACAAGACAATGTGATTTAGTTAGCTAAAGAAAAGAAAAGTATAGATAAAATACTATCTATTTTAGATGGTATAGATAGTATAGATCTTAAAAGATACAGAATAGGCATTTGATAAAATTCAACATTAACAGACGATTTAAAAAACTTACAGTACATCAGGAATGGAAGGAAAGATCTTTAAACTTGATATGTGGTACCTTTCAAAAACCTCATCAAGGGCAACGCCTGTGGCTCAGTGGGTAGGGCGCCAGCCCCATATACCGAGGGTGGTGGGTTTGAACCTGGCCCTGGCCAAACTGCAACAAAAAAATAGTCAGGCTTTGTGGCGGGTGCCTGTAGTCCCAGCTACTTGGGAGGCTGAGGCAAGAGAATCTCCTAAGCCCAGGATTTGAGGTTGCTGTGAGCTATGTGATGCCACGGCACTACTGAGGGTGATAAAGTGAGACTCTGTCTCTATAAATAAATGAATGAATGAATGAATAAATAAATAAATAAATAAATAAATAAATAAATAAAAATTGTAAAAAAAAAATCCTCATCAGGCATCATACTTACTGTGAATTATTAAAAGCGGTCTTGAGGGTGGCGCCTGTGGCTCAGTGAGTAGGGCACCGGCCCCATATACCAAGGGTGGTGGGTTCAAACCTGGCCCCAGCCAAATTGCAACAACAACAACAAAAAAACGTGGTCTTGTGCAGCGCCTGTGGCTCAAAGGAGTAGGGTTCCAGCCCCATATGCCAGAGGTGGTGGGTTCAAACCCAGCCCTGGCAAAAAAAAAAAAAAAAAAAAGTGGTCTTGAATTCAGGAATAAGATAAGGATGTCCCTTCTCACTACTTCTTGTACTCTAGGTTCTAGCCAGTGCAGTAAGGCATGAGAAAATAAAATGTATATTGATTGGAAAAGAAGAAATGAAACTTCTATAATTTACGGATGATATACTTGTGTATGCCGAAGATTATAAGGAAGCTACAGATAAAAATGTAGAATTATTAAGAGAGATTAGCAAAGTCAATATACATCAATATCAACACATCAGTTATATTTCTGTATAATGTCAAGAAGCAATAACCCTAACCCAAATTCTAACCCTAACCCTAACCAACCTTACCCTATTCAAATTTATGTGGAATTCATACCTAGTGTCATGGGAGAAATTTAAACAAATGTTATATTTATAGTAACATCCAAAATTAAATACCTTGAACTAAATTTAATAAAAGATGTGTAAAACCTCAAGCAAAAGTTAGAAAGCTTTATTAACAATGTCAAGTGTTTGTAAGGACATGGAGCCAACAGGACCTCTCAAACACTGGTGGTGAAAGTGGGAATTGGGACAAGTTTTGTTTATAGTTTGGTAGTATCTGGCAAAGTTGCAAATATACATACACACTCCATGAGCCAACAATTACACTCTTACATAACCACCCTGTGTGTGTGCACATGTGTACCAGGAGACATTAAGAACATGTTCATAGGCTCGGCGCCTGTGGCTCAAGTGGCTAAGGCACCAGACACATATACCTGAGCTGGCAGGTTCAAATCCAACCCGGGCCCGCCAAACAACAATGACGGCTGCAACCAAAAAGATAGCTGGGCGTTGGGGTGGGCACCTATAGTCCTAGCTACTTGGGAGACAGAGGCAGGAGAATTGCTTGAGCCCAGGAGTTGGAGGTTGCTGTGAGCTGTGATGCCACTGCACTCTACCCAGGGCGACAGCTTGAGACTCTGTCTTAAAAAAAACAAAAAACAAAAAACAAACAAACCAAAACAAAAAGAACATGTTCATGGTTCAGCGCCCGTAGCACAGTGGTTACGGTACCAGCCACACACACTAAGGCTGGCAGGTTCAAGCCCGGCCCAGGCCAGCTAAACAACAATGCAACTGCAACAAAAAATATTTGGACATTGTGGTCCTGTAGTCCAAGCTAATTGAGAGACTGAGGCAAGAGAATCACTAAAGCCCAAATGTTTGAGCTTGCTGTGAGCTGTGACATCACAGCACTCTACCAAGGGTGACATAGTGAGACTCTTTCACACACACAAAAAAAAGTTCATAGCAACATTTTCCATAAACTGTCCCAAACTGGAAACAACCCAAATATTCATCAACAGCAAAATTGATAAATAACTTCATGTAAATTCATGGAATGGAAAGTCATAACACAATGCTAAAAAATGATGGGCCAAATACTACATGCAACAATGTTGAATCTCAGAAACATAATTGTACCGTCAATGAACTAGATACAGGAGAATGCATGCATTATAGTTCTTTTCAATCTCAAACTCTTGGGCTTAAGCAATTCTCTTGCCTCAGCCTCCCAGTAGCTGGGACTACAGGCCCTCACCACAACACCCTGCTATTTTTTTGTTGCAGTTGGCCCTGACCAGGTTCGGACCTGCCAGCCTCGGTGTATGTGGCTAGTGCCATAACCACTGTGCTACAGGTGCCGAGCCTATAGTTCTATTTATACAAAGTTCAAAACAAAACTGTAGTGTTTGGAGATCCATATTTGAGTGGTAAAACTATAAAGAAAATCAAGGAAGTAGCAGCCAAAACTACCATGAGAGTGATTTCCTTTGGAAAGAGGAAAAAGGTTGTGAATGGGTGGGGGCTCACTGGGATTTCTCGAGTTCCGCCATGTTCTATTTCTTGATCTTCATGGTATTTTGCTTTCTAATAACTTGTTAAGCTGTATATTTACACTTTATGTACTTTCCTATTTTTTTTTTTACCTTAGAATGTTTTAGAATGTGGAGATTCCGGGATCTATCTTGAGGTTTATTGTGAGAATAAAATGAAATATAAAACCACATTGAACTCTTAGAATGTACTTGGCACTTTGTAAGACCCTAATAAATGTTAGCTATCTAAACACAATACAAATTTGCTGTTATTATTGTTTTTCTTATTGATAGCTCAACCCCTATTCCATCTTATTTATTGCCATATTTCTCAGTTTGCTGTCTGTATTTCATTTCTGTTAATGCTGTCTCCTGAATTATCGATCTTTTCTTGTATACTTGCTTTAATTGCTCTTAACCATACAAAGTCTTCTTCAATGCAGAGATTTAATATGTATTTTGTTGCAGTTTTTAAAAGGGGTTACTTTTGAACATTTGATTCATTTTTATTCCTTTTATAACAACAAAATATGATTAAATGAGAATTAGTGCACAATTGCATAAAATCTACATTTGTTTTTCAAATTTATCTGGAATTCATATCTAGTTTCATAGAAGAAAGTAAACTGACCTTTTTATCAATGAGATAATGAAGTTCCCCTAGCACTAGTAATTGTACAATTCTTCTCTTCCCCACTGACTTCTGCTGCTGTCTCCCCTTGCATATGTTAAATTCACAACCATTTGCGCTGAAAGCATAGACTGGAAACTTGGTACTTGAACTGAATGTGATAATGCAACTCGAAGGGAGAAGGGGTGGTTGCCAGGCAGCAGGAGGGATGGCAGCAGAAAAGAGGGAATGAAAAAGAAAGGTGGAAAAAGCCTGGGTCAAACAAGTATTCCTTAAAGCTTCATTTTTTTATGTGATGCACAAGCCATTTGGTGCTATGATATTGGACTATGTGTGTTGACCTTGGTTTCCTCATGCATTAGAATTATTATTATATACATATAACACCTACATTATGGGGTACTATGCATGTGGGCACTAACCCAAGTAGAGAATTTAGAACCCAGCAAAAGGACACCTAAAGACCCCTAACTGTCTCAGCCTGAGTCCTTGCACATCTCAACCTCCCCCCCCCTTGGGTTAATTCTGAGAACAGGTTTCAGTTCAAGGAAGTTCCCTGAGTTCCCAAGAACTCCTAGCAACAGGTAAAACAATGGTAGAACTTACCCCAATCAACTAGCAATGGCTAAAAAATGGTGGAAAGGTTACTCAAGCAAAACTTCCCAAGCCAAGTTTGTCCCCATGCCAGCTGCCACGCAGTCGCCAAGCTGTAGCCCCCTGACTGTAACCCCATCCCTGAGCTAATCGGCCACATTCTGCTTCGGTTTTTGCTTGGCGTGCCACATAGCACAAAAAGAGTATAAAAATCACCCTGCTCCTTTCTTCAGTGCCATTGGCCATTTGGGTGGTGACCCGCCTGCGCAGGTGTAACAAATCACCATCTGATTTATACCTGAAGTGGGGTCCGAGTTTTTCTTCCAGGTGGCACATGAGTACAACAGGAACACAGGCTGTGGGGTCAGTTAGCCCAGTGTCTCATTCCCAGCCCCACCAGTAAAGAGCTCCATGACCTTAAGTAAATTTCCTGTTTCCTCAACTGAAATATGTATCAAGTAATAGTAATGAATATTAATAGTAAGTGATCAATAGAAAGTAATGGTGATATATTTATTTTGTCCATGTTATTATTTTTTTCTTCACCGTACACTAGTTTTATATACCATTTACCATTGACAAATTTTCACCACACTGGTTAACATAGCCTTCCTGGCCTTTTCTTAGTTATTCTGTTAAGACATTTATATTCTACATTTAGTAAGTTTCACATGTACACTTGTAAGATGCACTATAGATGTGGTCCCACCAATTACCCTCCCTCTGCCCATCCTCCCCATCCCCTCCCCTCTCTTTCCCCTTACCCCATATTCTTAGATTATAGTTGGCTTATAGCTTTCATATGAAAACTGTAAATTAGTTTCATAGTAGGGCTGAGTACATTGGACACATTTTCTTCCATTCTTCTTGAGATACTTTACTAAGAAGAATATGTTCCAGCTCCATCCATGTAGACATGAAGGAGGTAAAGTCGCCATCTTTCCTTAAGGCTGCATAATATTCCATGATGTACATATACAACAATTTATTGATCCATTCATGGGTCAATGGGCACTTGGCTTTTTCCCATGACTTAGCAATTATGAATTGAGCTGCAATAAACATTCAGGTACAAATATCTTTGTTATAATGTGATTTTTGGTCTTCTGGATATATACCTAGTAGAGGAATTGTAGATCAAATGGCAAGTCTATTTTTAGATCTCTAAGTGATCTCCAAGTATCTTTTCAGAAGGAACGTATTAGTTTGCATTCCCAGCAGCAGTGTAGAAGTGTTACCTTTTCTCCACATTCATACCAACATCTCTGGTCTTGGGATTTGGTGATATGGGCTAATCTTACTGGAGTTAGATGATATCTCAAAGTAGTTTTGACTTGCATTTCTCTGATGATTAAGGATGATGAGCATTTTTTCATATGTCTGTAGGCCGTGCACCTGTCTTCTTCAGAAAGGTTTCTCTTCAAGTCCCTTGCCCACCCTGAGATGTGGTCACTTGTTCTTTTCTTGCTAATACGTTTGAGTTCTCTGTGGATTCTGGTTATTAAACCTTTGTCAGAGACATAACCTGCAAATATCTTCTCCCATTCTGAGGACTATCTGCTTGCTTTACTTATTGTGTTCTTGGCTGTGCAGAGGCTTTTTAGTTTGATCAGGTCCCAGTAGTGTATATTTGATGCTGCTTCAATTGTCCAGGGGGTCCTCCTCATAAAATATTTGCCCAGGCCAATTCCTTCAATAGTTTTCCCTGCACTTTATTCTAGTATTTTTATAGTTTCATGTCTGAAGTTTAAATCTTTAATCCAGTGACAGTCTATCTTAGTTAATGGTGAAAGGTGTGGGTCTAGTTTCAGTCTTCTACAGGTTGCCAGCCATTTCATCCAGCACCATTTGTTAAATAGGGAATCTTTTCCCCCACTGAATGTTTTTAATTGGCTTGTCAAAGATCAAATAACGGTAAGTAGCTGGGTTCATCTCTTGGATCTCTATTCTGTTCCATACATCCACCTCTCTGTTTTTGTGCCAGTACCATGCTGTTTTGATCACTATAGACTTATAGTATAATCTGATGTCTGGTAGTGTGATTCCTCCTGCTTTGTTTTAATTTCTGAGTAATGTCTTGGCTATTCGAAGTTTTTTTCTGATTCCATATAAAATGAAGTATTATTTTTTCAAGATCTTTAAAGTATGGCAGTGGAGCTTTAATAGGGATTGTGTTAAAATTGTATATTGCTTTGGGTAGTATAAACATTTTAACAATGTTGATTCTTCCCAGCCATGAGCATGGTATGTTTTTCCATTTGTTAACATTTTCAGCTATTTATTTTCTTAGACTTTCATAGTTCTCCTTATAGAGATCTTTCACATCCTTTGTTAGATAAACTCCCAAATATTTCATCTTCTTTGGCACTACTGTGAATGGAATAGAGTCCTTGACTGTTTTTTCAGCTTGACTAATGTTGGTATATATAAAGGCTGCTGATTTATGAATGTTGATTTTGTAACCTGAGACCCTGCTGTATTCCTCGATAACTTCTAAGAGTTTTGTAGTAGAATCCCTTGTGTTTTCCAGATGTACAATCATATCTTCTGCAAAGAGTGAACGTTTGATCTCTTCTGACCCTATCTGGATACCCTTGTTCGCCTTTTCTTCCCGAAGTCAGATGGGTAAAACTTCCATTACAATGTTAAAGGGCAGAGGAGACAATGGGCAACCTTGCCTGGTTCCTGATCTGAGTGGAAATGATTCCAATTTAACTCCATTCAATATGATATTGGCTGTGGGTTTGCTGTAGATGGCCTCAATCAGTTTAAGAAATGTCCCTTATATACCAATTTTCTTAAATATTCTGATAATAAAGGGATGTGGGTATTATCAAAAGCTTTTTCTGCATCAATTGAGAGAATCTTATTGCCTTTGTTTTTTAATTTGTTTATGTCTTGATTTACATTTATAGATTTACATATATTGAACCAGCCTTGAAACACCGGGATAAAACCGAGTTAGTCATGATGTATAATTTGCTTGATGTGTTGCTGGATTCTGTTTGTTAGGACCTGTTGAATATTTTTGCATCAATATTCATTAGTGATATTGGTCTTTAATTTTCATTTCTTGTTGGGCCTTTTCATGGTTTGGCGATCAGGGTGATATTTGCTTCATAGAACATGTTGGATATTATTCCTTCTTTTTGTATATTTTTGAACATTTTGAGTAATATAGGTACTAGTTCCTCTTTAAAGGTTTGGTAGAATTTTGACATGCATCCATCTGGTCCCAGGATTTTCTTTTTAGGGAAATTTTGTATGGTTGATGCTACTTCAGAACTTGATATAGGCCTATTGAACATTTCCACTTGATTCTGGCTAAGTCTTAGAAGGTGACGTGCTTCCAAGTATAGGTCAAGTTTCGTCAGATTTTCACATTTCTGAGAAGAGAGTTTGTTGTAATATTCATTAAGGATTTGTTTAATTTCTGAAGAGTCTGTTGTTATTTTGTCTTTGTCATTTCTGATGATGAGATTAGAGATGTTACTCTTTTTTTTCTGATTAGGTTAGCCAAAGGTTTATCTGTTTTCTTGACCTTTTCAAAAAACCAATTTTTTGATTTGTTGATCTGTTGTATAATCCTTTTGTTTTCAATTTCATTTACTTCTGCTTTAATTTTGGTTATTTCTTTTCTTCTACTGTGTTTGGGGTTGGAATGTTCTTCCTTTTCTAGTTGCTTGAGATGTCCCAATAAGTTGTTAACTTCCTATCTTTTCATTCTCTTGAGGAAGGCTTGCAGTGCTATAAATTTCCCTCTTAGGACTGCCTTTGTGGTATCCCAGAGGTTCTGATAATTTTTTGTCTTCATTGTCATTTTGTTTCAAAAATTTGGTAATTCCCTTCTTAATCTCATCTATGATCCACCTATCATTCAGCATAAGGTTATTTTTCATTCCATGGTTTTGTATGAGTATTCAGTTTGCTGTTGTTACTGAGTTCAACTTTTATTCCATGGTGGTTCGAGAAGATGCAAGGAATAATTTCTATTCCTTTAAATTTACTGAGTTTAGACTTGTGACCTAAGCTGTGATCAATTTTGGAGTATGTTCTGTGGGCTTATGAGAAGTATGTGTATTCAGTTTTTTTGGGGATGAAATGTTCTGTAAATGTCTGTTAAATCCAAATGTTGGATGGTTAGGTTTGAATCTAAAATTTCTTTGCTCAGCTTTTTATTGGAGGATCTATTCAACACTGCCAAAGGAGTGTTAAAATCTCTGACTATTATGAAGCTGGGGGAAATCAAGTTGCTCATGTCTATTAGTCTCTCTTATAAATTGAGGAACATTGTGGTTGGGTGCATAAATATTAATAATTGAAATCTCATCATATTGAGTTTTATCCTTAAGAAATATGAAGGGACCATTCTTATCCTTCCTTACATTTGTTGTTTTAAAGCCTATTGTTTTTGCAAAGAGAATTGCAACAGCTGCTTTTTTCTGATTTCCATTTGCCTGAAATATGGATGACCATCCCTTCACCCTGAGTCTATATCTATCTTTTAAGGTAGGATGAGATTCTCGTATGTAGCAGATATCTGGCCTGAGTTTTTGTATCCAGTTAGCCAACTGTGCCTCTTTAGTGTACAGTTTAAGGCGTTCACATTCATGGGAATTCTCAATATTCATGAGCATATTGATAAGTCTGGTAAAATTTTGGGTATTGAGTTTTTCGAAAGTCCAGTGGACATTTTTAATCCTTTCGCCACTGTGGTTGTTGGAGATTGATAAAAAGTTTCTGAGTGAGTTTACTTTTGTGGTAGAATGATTGGGCTGGTCATTATGGAGGATAGGTCTGAGAATATCCTGAAGAGCTTGTTTAGTTATGGCAAATTTGTTCAACATATGAATGTCATTAAAGTATTTGATTTCTCCATCATAAATGAAACTCAGTTTAGCTGGAAAGAGGATCTGGGGTTGAAATTTATTTTGTTTTAGGAGATTAAAAGTTGATGACCACCCTCTTCTGGCTTGAAAGGTTTCAGCAGAGAGATCTTCAGTCATTCTAATATTCTTCCCTTTCTAGGTTATGGTTTTCTTACGTCTGGCTACCTTCTGAATTTTCTCCTTCATATTAACGTTAGTGAAGTTAATTATGATGTGAGTTATATCCCAGTTTGAGTCGTGCTGGGGTTCTGAACCTGTCTGCTATCTGAATTTCAAAATCCCTTGGCATATCTGGAAAATTCTCTTTCATAATTTCATGGAGAAGATCCTCTGTGCCTTGTGAAGCCACTTCATCACTTTCAGGGATTCCTTTGAGGCAAATATTAGCCTTCTTCATATTATCCCAGAGCTTTCTGAAAGAATGATCTGTTTTTGCTCTCCATTTCTATTCCTCTTTGAGAGTTTGGGAGCATTCAAAAGCTTTGTCTTCAATGTCAGAAGAAATTCTTTCTTTGGATTGCTGCACTCTGTTACTGAGGGAATCTACTATGTTTTTCAGATCTTTGAGGGCTGAGAATTCTTGCTTCAATGTGTCAAAATCTTTGGTGGTTTTGTGTTTAAATTCGTTGAATTCTTGAGAGAACTTTTGAATTGCTCCTCAAATTTCTAATTCCAACTTTTCCTCCATTCCATTAATCTTGTTTGCAATCCAAATTCTGAATTTGATTTCTGACTTTATGAATGGGATCTTCAGTTATGTCTGCCATATCTTTCCTTGGGAGGGGGGGGTTTGATCTACTCTGGTTATTCATGTTACCAGAGTTTTTCTGCTGATTCTGCCCCATGATTATTTTACACCATTTGACTAGATGAGTGGATAAAGAAAAGTTGGATTCATGGTTCTAGGAGTAGTGTTTAACTAGCCCTTTGGCCAAAAGCTGGGACTGGTGCCTGTATCTTTTCCCCTAGAGTTTTGCCAAGGACCTGTACAGTGCTATGGCCTGAGAAACTGGGGACCTACTTGGCGTGGTGGGGCTAAGTGGCTCTGTCTTGTTTTCAGCCATCTCTGTCCGACCCTAGTTAATCAGTTACTCTTGGTTGAAGTCTCAGCTTTGGAGAAATACCAGCAATTAACTCACCCCGCCCCCCACAGGCAACAATTGGAACAGGAAAATCAAACCTTTCTACAACCACACAACCAGGGTACCACTTGGATAGTCCTTGGGCGATTGGCCCAGTTTAAGAGGTCCAAATCAATTTTCTCAGTCAGCACCTGTCTCAGGTGGTAAGGTCTCTGGAAACTAGATCACAGGGGTCTGCTAACAACTCAAATATGACTTGCTTCAGTGCTCCATGTTGTCAGGAGTACCCACCCAAATAGATTAGTACCCACCCAAATAGATTAGTCTGAGAAGGTTGATGCCTTCTTCCCCATGTTGTACCTCTGTCACACCCAGTCACTGATAACCCCACAGGGCTATGACCCACTTGCCTCCAATGAACAGATACTCCAGGGTTTTGCACCTGCCTAAATCACAGGGAGATCTATGCCTCCTCAGCCAGGCCGCTGTTCTCTGCCACTATCAGGCAGGGGAAGGTGAGGCTGGACAACCTTGGGTGCTTAATGGAGGCTACTCAGTTCTATCCCTGCCCCTGATTGAAGTTACTGACAGAACAGAACAACTTTGCAGACTTTGTTTCTGTCACGGCTAAATTCCCCTGCAGAATAGAAGCTGTTTTGAGTCCACATAACTTGCGCCTCAGGCCCTGTCTGTGCTGCTGCCCCATCTCCGCTGTAGTTTGTATTTGCAGCACCGTTAGGTATCATTTCTAGCCTCCTGCCCTACTTTGTTTTGGCTAATGATCCCCTGAGGGCCGGTATGTCCCAGGCTCAGTAAAGCGGTCCTCTGGGTAAGCCCCACCTTGGAAATCTGCTTGCTCTGTGTGTGCATATTCTAGTCCCCCCCTCCCCCACCAAGGCCGGTACTGCCTCAGGCAAACCCTTTACTCACAGGGCCTGTGTTTCCAGCCCAGATCTATTCCGCCAGTGGCTGCCACCAGAGACAATGCCAAGCCTCCTCTGGTTGCCCAGAGAGACAGGGGTTGTGACTCCGGAATATCCAGGAGTGAGCCCTATTGTTGCCAAAAAACGGCTGTTGCTGTGTGCCTCAGGGCACTGCCACTCCTGTGTGATTCCCTCTCAGCTGACCGTCCTCTCCTCACGCCCATGCCACAGAATCAGTCCACACCTCTCGAGAAAATACTCTAGAATCTGGATTCCTGGGGGACAGGCTTCTGGACCTCAGAGTGAGAGTGTAGGGGAGTGCTGGGAGTTCAGAATTGCAGGTAGAGAATATGTACAGTTTTATACAGTTGTTATGCCTGGGAGGAGAACACATGGCACCCTAGTAGGGGAAGTAGGTACAGTTTTTAGAGGGTCTCTCCCATTGGATATAATTAGAGGACTTTTGGACTCTGCTCATTTGTTTGTATGGAGCACTCTCAACCGTTCTCATGGGGAAGGGACTCCCTTCTGCTTGGTGATCGATTTTGTACCTTTTGTTTGTATCCTTGGGGTCGCAGCTTGCCTCAGTAGGGTTGGTGTGCATTCTTCAACCTTCTCTCTTGGCGCAGCTCTAATCTACCAGGTTACCGTATATACTCGAGTATAAGCTGACCTGAGTATAAGCCAACCCCCTTAATTTTACCCTAAAAACTGGGAAAACTTAGTGACTCGAGTATAAGCGGAGGTGAAAAATGCAGCAGCCACTGGTAAATTTCAAAAATAAAAATATATACCCAAAACAATTACAATAATTGAGGAATCAGTAGGTTAAATGCTGATACCCTCACATCAGATACAGCTGAAGCTCTGTTTGGACATACAGATGATGATAAGGAGGAATCCAGTTTTGAAGAATTTTAACCTTTGTGATTTAGCTTGATTACCTGTTAAGCTAAGCGCACCGAATCAAATAACCTGTATGACCCGAGTATAAGCCGAGTTTGGGTTTTTCGGCACAAAAACTTGGCTTATACTCAAGTCTATACTGTACTTTATTTCTATTATTATTATATTGTAATATATAATGAAATAATTATACAACTCTCCATAATGAAGACTCAGTGGGAACTCTGAGCTTGTTTTCTTGCAATTAGATGGTCCCATCTGGGGGTGATGGGAGACAGTGACAGAAGAATAGATCAGGCCTGCCTGGCTCACCAGCTGCTCACCTGCTGCTGGGTGGCTGGGTTCCTAATAGGCCACTGACCAGTACCAGTCCACACCAGAAGGTTGGGGACTATAGGGTTAAATAAAAAGAAAGGAAATTTTAAAATATGGTCTTATAATTTTTACTTGGGTGATAAGTTGAACTTCTTAATT
The DNA here is from genome assembly GCA_963574355.1 of Loris lydekkerianus. Taxonomy (NCBI): domain Eukaryota; kingdom Metazoa; phylum Chordata; class Mammalia; order Primates; family Lorisidae; genus Loris; species Loris lydekkerianus. The sequence goes on along the minus strand of CAUYPK010016874.1, from coordinate 1,354 downwards.
AGAGCTAACCTAACTCACAGCACATTTGGTATCTCTAACCAAGTTAAGGTTGATCCAAGATATTTTTGTCTTCTACTTCTGAGAAACATTTTATGACAATTCCCCTTGAATCTCCTATTTAATATATTTATACAGGCTATTGTAGTCTATTTTTATAACTTTTTTGGAGCTAAAATGAAAGGTCTTTTTCATATGGAAGAAACATATCAAGTACTATCTGTTTGTAATCATGGATTCTATGCTTTTGCATTTTCATATTTATATGTCATAATGAAAACATTGAACCGATAACAAGTTATCTTTTTTAAATTAAGAAACTTCTAAAGTTCAGATTTTGCAATCTTGGAAGTGTTATTAACCTTTCAGAATTCTGGGCTTATTGTGTATGCCAGCTCTAATGTAATATTGGAGAATCCAATAGTCATGTTCCATAGTCATGTTCATCTCACTGACTTTGCCACTGGCCTATAAATTAATAAATGAAAAATAAAATCTTATGGTGAAATAACATGAACATAATTAAACCACATAACCTTTTCTATTTTGGGAATGACATTTTGATAAATTGAAACTGTAATTACTTTAACTTTTAGCAGGAAATGATGTTGGATGGAAACCTTTATTCCTTGGTCATGGAAAGAATAAATCTAAACTTTATTTAACTTAAAAAAAAATTTTGGGGAGTGGATTTGTTCATTTTGGTAGGACTCCCTAAATTTAACAATAAAAGCTATAATTGTGATGGATGTGTTACTTAGTTAAATGTAAGCATTTGACATTGCACATCAAAACAGTACACTGAACCCCATAAATGCATCAATGAACAAAGTTATGATTTAATAAAAAGTAATTTTAAAACAAAGCTATCAGTTGAAATTTAGTCACTTGACCCATAAAGAAAACAAAAGAAATGAATTATAATAGCAGTAAGCATGTCTAGATCGTTGCAGACATTACTTTTCAGTTCTGTTAAAATTTTTTTTATTAATATTAAATCATAGCTGTGTACATTAATGCAATCATGGGGCACCATACGCTGGTTTTATAGACCATTTGACACATTGTCATCACACTGGTTAACATAGCCTTCCTGGTATTTTCTTACTTATTGTGTTAAGACAATTATATTCTACATTTACTAAGTTTCACATGTACCCTTGTAAGATGCACCACAGGTGTAATCCCACCAATCACCCTCCCTCTGCCCCCATCTTCCCCCCTCCCTCTCTTCCCTCTCCCTCTCTTCCCTCTTCCCCTTCCCCCCCAAACCCTTTATTGCCAACAAAACACAACACCTCTGTCTGCTTAACTTTTCCTCAAAGTTCTTCCTACCCACTGCAGTCCTTTATATTTG
>CAUYPK010016872.1:0-28611 GCA_963574355.1 Loris lydekkerianus | reverse complement strand
AGCCTCCAGAGAAAGTCAGCCTCATCTGTGCCCCCCCTCCCACCCTGAGGACCACCCTCCGTCCCTGGCCAGAGCTCTCCCTCCTGCCACAATACCCCAGACTCTAGGGGGTCCCCGACAGCCTCCAGCTGAGCACTCACTCATGCCAGGCACACACCAACAGCTCTGCCCAAGCTGGCCCATTTGTTCTTCTAAAGTTCAAGTTTTATCACCGTCTCCCCTGTACACAGGGGGAGCCCAATGGTGGCTCTTCCCCACCTTGTTCTGTGCCCACCCCTTACCCTACCTGACCCTGCCAGGCCAGGTCAGCCATTAGCCTCAGACACCTAGAGGGATGGCACTGGGCCAGAGGCTGCTTGGGGGGAGGGTATCCAGGCTAGGCAGCCAGAGCCCTGAGTGCCTCTACCCAGTCACAGTCCCACAGCCCCCAGGGACCTGGGAACAGGAGGCCCTTTGTGGGTGGCAGGGCCCAGTCCAGGTGGCAAGAGGTGGCCTAACTCAAGACCTGGTGCCTTCTGCCTGGCAGATTCCAGACAGGGCAGAGGTGGCTCTGGGGAGTTGAGCAGGAGGGGTGAGGTGAGCTGAGTCCCTGCAGTGGTGGCCCGGAGGCTGCCAGTGTTCACTCTGCCCCTCCAGCTCCACCACCATGTAGAGCTGCACCCAACAGGAGGTGGAGGGTATTCAAGAACCTCCCTATGCCTCCTCAAGGCCAGATCACCAGAAGAGTTCAGCATCCAGGACAAAATTGTTCCCTCCACAAGGTCAAAAAAACCCCAGTGTTCCACCCTCAGCTGGGAGACAAGTGTTTTGATCACACTCTGTAGGGTCCTGCAAGGCCCTTCTGGACCTGACCCCAAGGCCCCATCCAGCTCCATTCCACGGTCCCTACTCCCTGCCCCTGGCCTTCACTTCATCCAGCCACTACCTCTGTGTGGAACATTCTTGCTCTCTCTGCCCTTTCCTCCTTCAGGTCTCAGCTGAACCATCACCCCTCAAGGGAGCCTGCCTGGATTGACCCTCACAACACACACACTCTCTCAAGGCTCCCAGGCGGGTGGCTCCTGCCCAGCACCCACCCGGCAGAGCTAAGACTCCTCATCTGTTCAGCATCTGTCTTCCCATCAGACGGCAGTCTGCATGAGGGCAGGAGCAGTGTCCTAATCTCTCGCTGCCTCTCCAGGCAGTATTACCATCTGGGATTTAGGCCCACCCTAATGACCCCAATTTAACATATCTTTAAGACTCGGTGTCCAAATTTTTAGCAGACATTAAAAATGTTTATTGAATAAATGAGGAAGCTGGAAGGGTCACCACACAAGTTTAGAACAATGAGGCCCTGAGGAAGGAAGTGAAGTTTCCAGATCACCCGGCACATTGGTGGTAAACAAAGAAATAAGATAAATAGATAGATATTTTTTTTAATTAAAGAAAGAAATAAAATATATATGTATATATATTTTAAATTAGGCCAAGCTCAATGGCTGACACCTGTACTCCTAGCACTCCATTGAGTTCAACAACAGCCTATGCAAGAGCAACACTCAATCTCTAGTAAAAATAGAAGTTAGCCAAATGAAGTGGTGCACACCTGTATTCTCAGGTAGTTAGGAGGCTGAGAAAAAAGGACCACTTGAGCCCAGGAGTTTGAGGTTGCAGTAGTGAGCCATAATGACACCACTGCACTCTAGGTGACAGAGCAATACCCTATCTCCAAGAAAACAAAAACACTTTACCAAGTATGAAGTGGAATCTGTGAATCCTTATAAACACCCTAAGATGCATGAAATTATCCCTGATTAAGGGTAATATTACAACGGTTCCTTACAACCCCAGAAAGGAAATTATAGTAGAACAGCTTGTAGAGCAGGGCTGCCACACCACATTCAGCCACTAGGTGTCCCCACTCAGCACACGGCCTAGACACCACCCCTGGGCTACAGCGCCTCACCATTGTTGCAGTGCCGGATGCAGTCCTGCAGCACCGCCTGCCACTTGTCCTGCTCCCCTTCCGTCATCATGCAGAAGTAGTAGTGACGCGCATAAGGATGCCAGAGGATGAGCGGGAACTGTGTGGGGCACTTGAGGATGGGGGCACTGCCCGATTTTGATGTGGTCCCTGTGGAGACAGTGTGCTAAGCAGCTGCCATAGGTGGTTTCAACTTCAGGGGTCCTCAAACTTTTTAAACAGGGGGCCAGTTCACTGTCCCTCAGACCACTGGAGGGCCGGACTATAGTTTAAAAAAAAAAAAAAAAAAAAACTATGAACAAATTCCTATGCACACTGCACATATCTTATTTTGAAGTAAAAAAACAAAATGAGAACAAATACAATCACACTGCCTCATGTAGCCCGCAGGCCGTAGTTTGAGGACACCTGCTAGCTGAAAGATGGCAGGAGACTGTTCCGGTGGCCCCAGCTCTGAGAGGCAGGCTCAGGCCTAGAGAAGGCTGGCCTGTCCTAGGGTGACCAGCAAGCTGATGGGGTAGCAGCAGGCTTCTTTCTGGCTGGGCCCTCCTCAGCCTGGCTAAAGGAGCCTCAGAACCTGGCATCCATGTAGACCCCTTTATTAGGGCTGGCAATAAGTCGTCTTATCCAGTTCCCTTCTGCATGGAAAGCGCAGATGACCCAGGGTCTGAGCCCTCAGGCTCAAAGGCCAAGCACTGCCTTCTTGAGTTTCCCTTCAAATTTTAGTTGTAGAGGCCAAAGTGTGGTTTAAATGTCCAAAAGGGAGGGAGGCATGTGGAGCGGGGGAAACACAATAAATCTAAAGGAATTTCCCTCTCTCTCTTTCTATTTTGTCCTCACAGATACTCAAGATCCAGCGAGATAACTGGTCCTGGACTGTGACCCTGCCACTGTTGTTAATAATATGACAATAACAGTTCTTCTTCTTGCCCTGGCTCTGGGCTGGCCGGTACTGGGCTCAGTGCACACGGCACCTGTCAGGATCTGCATGACACCCTGAGGTGCCAGTGTTTTCAGCTACAGGTCAGAGAGGTGCATGACTCCCCTGAGCAGACTCAGCAAAATGGAGGCAAAGTCAGGGCTGGAATCCAGGCATGGCAGGCTCCAGCCAAGACCACCACAGGGGCTTTTCAGCCATGCCCCAGCGGGGACCTGCCCCTCAGTTGCCAGGGGTCATCTGAGAGGCAGGTATTTTCCTATAGGGCTTCTGCGGAGGCTCGACCAAGGTGAGATAGAAACATGCTGCTAGAAGAAAAACTCCTTAAGTGCAGCACTGACCTGCCAATTTGCAAGTGGGGATACCAATCACCTTCTCCCAGAGGCTCTCAAGGACTCAGGGAGGTAGAAGGGTAGAGAGCGAGGTCCCCATTCCATAGCTGAGGGACAGAAGGCACAGGAACCAGTAGCGCTTGGGTGAGGGCCCACATTGGTCCAGCCCCAACCACTGTGTGGTCTTGAGCAAGGTCCCCCCCTGAGCCCATGAGGCCTTCCCTTTGAGGACTCAGGTTGGGCTGGGTACCTGCCAAGAGCTCTGTGCTCAGCTGTTCTCTCTGCAAACACAGGGCCTGGAACAAGGGGATAAGGGCCACCCCTCCCCTGGCCAACTCCAGAGACCTACACAGGGCATCTTGGACTGGGGTGGGTGGTCCTTTACCTGGTAAGGAGTTGCCAACAAGTTCCAGGTACTGGTCCAGGGAGGTGAGGATTTTGTAACCTGCACTATTGATGATGGCTCGTGGTGGAACTTGCCTCTCACAGGCCTGAAGGGGCAAGAGAGATGGTCCCCAAGGGTTAAGTTTGTGGACAAGCCCAGATCCCATCTCCAACTGTAGACCCAGGGCCCAATTCAGTGTTGCCTTCCCACAGTGGAGTGTGGGGAGGGGCAGGAAGGAGAGTCAAAAGAGGACTAGAGGGAAGAAGAGTCGGACTGTGATAGTGACCAGCGACAGCATGGTACAGCAACCTAGACCCAGACTCTAGTCTCAATTTCTGGCTCCACTAGGCGGTGTCTGTGTGATACTGAAGACAAGCTTCCTCCTATGCTAGAGATCCTTACCTAGAAAACCAGGGTAATAACAATTCCTGCCTCACTGATCTGTGTGAGGACTGAGTGAGATAATCCACAGTCCCTGGGACACAACCAGGGCCCAGTAAGCTTTGTTGCTGTGGTTACCATTATCATCACTACTGCTGCTATTACCTCTGTTACCAGCAGCTCCACTAGTTGAATATTGATTACATATCAGGCTTCTGCTAAGGGCACTCACTTTACAGAATTCTCACAATCCAAAGAGGTAGATTAGCCACAAATTCATACAGCTGGGAAGTAGCAGGCTTAGGACATGGATGTGAACATCACCAGAGATATCTGCCTCCAGAGTCCATGGTCTTTGACCATTACCCTGGACTTCCCACTAACTCCTAGGTTCTGAGAGTTACACAAACGTCCTTCAGGGAAAATCAGGTCTGGAAACAGCTTTCTTACATCAGCTGGGGGGGTGGGAGGGGAAGCAGCTCTCATGTAATAGCTCATACAGCAGGGCTGCCAGACAGCTCCCTGCCACTAGGTGTCACTATTTAACACACGCCTGACAGGTGCTCAGCACCTCTGGCAATAATTTGCAAAATGTGGTTCCTGATCTTCAATTTCATCCTACAACTTGTTAGAAATGCAAATTCTTGGCCTTGCCCGAACCCTGAATCAAACTCTTGAGGGTAGGCCCAGCGATTGTTTTAACAAGACTGACCCACCCAGTGATTGTTTTAACAAGACCAACTGCCAGGTGATTCTGATGCTACTCCTCTAGGCATGAGGCTGCTCCAAACTTTATGTTGCTCTAACATTGATCTGACGGCAAATCAGAGGGAGCAGGCCTTTTTGGCTGCTCTGCAGAAATGTTTGGTGGAAGAAATCAGGTCAGTGGCTCAACCAGCTGGAGCTTTTTCCCCAAGGGCCCAAAGCAAAGATAAGGTACAACCAGTGACACCCACAGCAGGTCAGGGGGCAGCCTAGGGCAGGGAATGGCTGGACTGCATTCTCAGCAGCTCACCCTGGCTGTCAGAGCCAGGATGGCAGGAAACCCCACCAGGAAGGAGGAGGGGCAGCACAGGGCCCTCGAGATGGAGGGACTGTAAGACTGACAGCGATGAGGACAGGAAGAACTATGACAGCTGATAATGAGGTAGAGAGAGTCAGGGGTGCCCATCAAGAGAGAAGAGTGAACTGCTACTCAGAGAAGGAGCCCAGGGTAGCAGGAGCCCCAAGGAGCAGGCAGGGTTGAAGAGGTAAGGAAGGGCTGAATTCTGCTCTGGCCCTGGGAACAGTGCAGGGAGACACTGGATGGCAGGCAGAGGGTAAGATCCGGAGCCTAGAGTTTAGGAATTGGAGGTGTTTGTGGTGGGGCGCAGGGGATGTGGGGGCCTTACCACTTTGTTGTCATACAGCACCAGCCCATAGTTGTGGGGCACAAGGCTGAAGCGGTTCCTCCACTTCTTGCTGTCCTCCTGGTACTGGAAGAGGTTCCCCGAAAAGATGACACGTTCATCCAGTGGAACCTGCAGGAGGCAGGGATAGGGATTAAGGCCTGGCCTTCCTTGCTGCCAGGGAGGGGAGGAATAGGGTCCCCCAGGAAGGCGACAGCCAGCCAGCAGAACCTGTGGTCACCCCTAACTGAGCACATTCGTACTGAGCCCTCCCAGAGCCTCTGAGGCCAGGCTGCACCCCACCCAATTGGCAAATGAGAAGACCCAGGCCAGGCTCTGATTCAGGGCTCCACCATAACCAGGGTCTCCCAACACTGCAGGATGGGTGTGGGGGTCAGAATGCATCCCCCATTCACCCCCGGCTGCCACGGCGTCAGCACAGGCAATTGGTCCAGCCACAGAGGACACACCTACAGGCCAGGACTGTAGGAGCCCCGGTGTCTGGGCAAGTGTCTCCTGGACTCTAGGCTTTAAGAACAAGGTGGCTCCAGAAAGCCACCCCAGCTCTGACAGCTGACAAGATGGACTCCCGAGTCTGGGTGGAGCTGGTGAGGGCCTCAGTCTGAGTGTTTGATGTCTGACCTATAACCTGGCAGGCTGTGACCTGCGTGGGCTGCAGAAACGCCCAGACCTTTCTACAAAGCCCAGGCCCTCCCTGACTCACAGTGTGACTTTGGGCATGTTTTGGCACTGTCTGAGCCTCAGTTTACTCATCTGTAAAATGGGGACCCAGCACAGCACCTGACAGGCAGTAGTTGCATGATACACAGGGGCTGCCGTGGCCACTGTCAGGAGTACTCAGCGTTTATGCGATGGTCTGCCAGCATCATGGACTGACTGAATTGGGGATGGGTCCCTACCCCTTATACCAGGGGGAGGAGCTGGCCAATCTGAAGCTCTGGCCATCCAGGTGCAAGCACTTTCTGAGCAGACAAGCACCAGGAAGCTTCTGGAAGGGAGAAGCTACAATGTAAAAGGCTTATTAGTCCTGGATGGGAGGAAATCAGGGGAGCCTGGTGTTCCTCTCTGCTTCTCAACAAATTCTTTCTTTTTCTCTCTCTCTCTCTTTTTTTTTTTTTTTTTTTGAGACCGAGTTTCACTTTGTCACCCTCAGTGGAGTGCTGTGGCATCACAGCTCACAACAACCTCTAACTCCTAGGCTTAAGCAATTCTCTTGCCTCAGCCTCCCAAGTAGCTGGGACTACAGGCGCCTGCCACAACGCCCAGCTATTTTTTGGTTGTAGTTGTCATTGTTTGGCAGGCCCAGGCTGGATTCAAACCCACCAGTTCTGGTGTACGTGACTGGCACCTTAGCCACTTCAGCTACAGGTGCCGAGCCTTCTTTTTTTTGAGACAGAGTCTCACTCTGTGCCAGCCTCAGAGCCTCCCTCTTGCTTGGGCTGGTCTCCAACTCCTGAGCTCAAGCTATCCTCCCACCTTGGCCTCCCAGAGTGCCAGGATTATAGGCATGAGCCAGTGCTCCTGGCCGAGTATGTAATAAATCCATTTGTGCCTACACCTCCCTGGCTTTCGTGCTATACAGCCCCAGCCCTGTCTCATCCGACCCTCGGTCCCCTTCCCAAAGTCCCCTCGTCCCAGCGCCCTCCCTTCTGCTCTTCAAGGGGAAATACAAACCACTCTCAGAAAAGGCGAGCCCATTGTGCTGAAACAATAGAACCTGCAGACTGCTTCCTACCAAGATAAAAATATTCACAGGAAAAGAGAATGGTTCCCCTGGCCACCCCCTCCACCCCACGCACAGTGGGCTTTGCCCAATACACAAAGCTGCCCTCAGCTGTCCACATTCAGTGGCCTATATTTAGACCTCCTAAACCCAACTCTCAAATCACTGTCTTTTCTAGAAAGAAAAAGCAGACAGAGCTCTAACACCCTAGCAAGCCCCCACCACCACTGGCCTCTTCAGTTTGTTTCCTCTGCCCCACTTAGGAGTCCTGGGGCTGAGGGACGGACCTAGGGACGGGGCTCAAGCACAGGGCCGGTTCTGAGGCAGGCTGTGCAGAAGCAGGCTTGAATCCCAGGTGGACTCAGCAGCCCCCCACCCACCACCACGCCAGATCCCAGGGCAGCTCACAATGGGTGGCTGACTAAGAGTTTGGGTTTTATTTTTAAGACTTTCGAATGGCAGCGTTGTGTTTCAGTTGGAAGGCCTACAGGAAATGAAATGGAACTCAACAGCCCAGGCAAAATATTTCAGACTCTGCAAAACTCTCCAATGGTGCGATCAGAAAGAGCACACCTCCAGGGGTCAGACAACCAGGGCCCAGCCTCGAGCCACCGCCACCCCTGCGGGGGTCTGGACAAGCACCTCCGAGCCTCTGTGGACCTCATCACAGGCCCCTCTCAGAGAAGGCCCTGTGGGCACAGGGTACCTTCTGTTTTGACTAATCGTATTATTTCTCCTTTTATTATTACTATTTTATCATTCTTACTGTCTTCATTTTATTCATTCTGATAAAAACCACTGCTGTCATGATGATGATGGTGATGAATGCTGTTATTACTACTTAGCACTGTGAAGGTCAGTTTCCTGAGTAGCACATGAGACCAAAAATCCTGCTTTTCAGGGCTCATGGGTTTCATTTTACTCTTCTTGCTCACATGCTACTCTCTCCTTTCCCACAACCAATACGCACCCCACACACACACTTGTGAATGTTCAAGGAGGGGTCTCACAGAGAAAATGCTTAGTGCCTGTTGGCCTGGCCCCACTGTCTTGGATTACTGACATTTCCTTCCAGATGGGAGCAATTCTGGCCCTGCTCACCTGGGCTGTGTCCCAAAGCCTCCTTTCTTTTACTACCACACAGGTGTGCATCTGCCCGACACCCAGGCCAGGCCACATCCAGACACTGCTGTCCCTCTGCTGTCCCAGGTCAAGATCTGGGCAGGTTGTGGGGCATGGCAGGAAGGGGCCTTGGCTGGCAATCTGGAGGCTGGCTCTCGTCCTGCCTCCACCATCCTGGACAAATATTTAAAAGCTCAGCTCTGGGACTGTGTACATGCCATTCCCTCGGTCTGACACTCTCCCAGCCACTTCCTTCTTAACTGTCAGGTCCTCAGCTGAGATGACCCTTCTTCCAGGAACTCTTCATGGGCCCACCCAGATAAGGTTCACAGGCCTCCACTGTGTCACCTTGTCATCTTGGGCTACCATTGTATTATGTAAACGGCTGTTGACTGTCCGTCTCCCCGAGCAGCTCAGGACCTGCAAGGGCAGGGTGGCCCCAGCACTGGGCCTGGCACGGCTAATAATCTGCTCCTTCAGGAAGTCTACAACCTCATCCAGCCTGTGAGCAGCTCTCCCACGGCCAGAGCTAACCCCCAGCTGTTCCCCCAGCTGGGAACACACCAAAGGGGAATAGATTCCCAATGCCAGTCAAGTGACCGCCAGCTACCTTGGCCTCACGGTAACTAAGCACATTTTCAGTCATTTGTTTATGGGGAAGGGAGTGAAACAAACCCAAACCTCCCAGTTTGGGGCACCACCTGGCTTCTCATCGCTCTGGCGTCTCTCTTGGTCCCCCAGCCATGTCTCATTCTGCCCACACCTGTCCCCTTTCTGAGGGGTCTGGTCTTTAGAGCCCCATGAAATCCCTGCCCTCCCCTGCAAAGCTGCTCTGACATCTCTGAAAGCCTCTCTGAAGCTCAGCAAAGGGACACCTTGTTTCTGAGGTTGCCCACCAAGTCAGGATTCAAACCCCCTTAGTAGTCCCATCTGCTCCACCTTGCCACATGCCACATATTCTCTCACTGAACCCATGCCAAGGCTCCGTGGAGGTGGTAAGGTCTCCTTACCTGACTGAGCCTAGGGAACTGGTCAATTTGAACCCAGGTCCTCTGAGTTCTTCCTAACCAGACCCCTGAGGCTCAAGAGGGCAGGCACGGCGTCCAGCTGAGCAAAGAACTTAGAGAGGGGGCTCCGTCCCTCCTGTCTACTGCTGCCCCAGCATCCCAGAGGCTGTGCAAGGGATGGCATAGACAACCAGGAGAGCAAGAGTAACTTTGCAGCCCACCAATCACAGAAATTTGGCCACTAATGACCTGGCACTGGGGTCCTGTGCCAAATCTAGCTTGCACCCCACTTCTGGGGAGATTGGCTTAACCAGACAGACTCCCCAGAGGGAAAGCCAGGGATGGGATGCTCTGCACTGTAGCCACTAGCAGGGCCACCACTCACCCGTGGAGAACCAGGACCAGACCTCATCAGCCCTCCCTCTGCTACTTGTCAGGCCGTCCAGGGGGCAGAGAGTGAAGTCGCTGAAAGGGAATGACCCCAGCCCTGGACCATATGGTGCCCTCAAACAGGAATTCTCTGGGCTGGCACATAGGGCTGCTACACCATCCCCAGAGGAGCAAGACCTGGCCTCTCCCCTTAAGTGCTCAGCTGTGTCCATGCCACACCTGGGTCTCCAGCCTCTACACTGCCCCTCCCTCCCTGGTCACATGCCAAGTCAATAAGGGTCCCTTCCTAGAAGCCTTTGTTTGCCTCCTCTGATCCACACTGGCCCTTGGGCTGAAGCCAGGCAGCTTCCAGTCACCCTGGGACATAATCCTACTATGAACAGCAGGATTATGACAAGGCTGGTGACAGCACCTCCCCTACTCCAGGCACTACCACCCTGTGAAAGAGACGTTCTCATCCCGTTTAGCAGATGAGGTGTTCTCATCCTGTTTGGCCCCCCACTCTGATGGTAAAAGTGTTGAGCTGGAGGGGGGAATCCTCAGCGAATCAAGGGGCCTTGCCAATCTGACCCGGGTTACCCACTATGGCAGCAACAGGAAACTGAAGCCCAGGGAAGTGGAGGCACTTGCCCAGGGGTCACGCAGTGAGAGGATGGCAGAGCCTGCGCCAACTCTCAGCACCTCTCACCTTGCGCCACAGCAGCTGGGCCTGGGGCAGCCCCGTGCCCTCGATCTCGTGGCGCATGCTGTTGAAGAGCGCCACGCCATACTGGTCCTCATAGTAGTGGAGAAACTCCCTCAGGATCTTCCCGGTTCTCTCTGCAAAGGAAGGACAGAGTGAGGTCCTCCTGGACACAATGCACAGCGGCCTCCCCAGGCAGGGCGTCGACAAAGCCCCAAATCCCGCACACAGAATCATTGCGCAGGGTCCTCACTCCTGGATGCTAGAGCCTCTGGCTGTAGTCCCCGGTTCCCCGCAATGATCAAGCACCGTGGCAAAGGGCTCAGACAGATTTGAGAGGCTCAGACAGAGAACCAGGCAAATGCAAGTGAACCAAGACTTCATGTTTTCCTGCCAGACCAGCAAGGATGTGCAGAAGCAGGACTGTCACACAGAGCTGGGGCGCTGTGGGTGGGGACAGCCTTCCAGAGGGTGGCTGGTGGCTGTGAGCACAAGGTTGAGGGTGCTGCATCCTTTGATGCCGCCTTCCCACCTCTAGGATCTACCTCACAGGACGACCTGTGGGAGGTGTCACACGCTGAGGCGGTGGCAGGAGACAGCTAAGTGTGCGTCTCTGGGAAATAGTCGGTGGTTCACTCAGGCGAGTAAGAAGGTGGAAGGAAGGGGCCCAGCTGCTAAGTAAGGAAAGCAAGTTACAGAATCACCTGCTGACTATCATTGAAAAAACTCTTCCCGTTAGTGCGCACAGATGATTTCCACCCAGACTCTTAGAGAAGTCTGGAAGGCAGCATGCAGGGCCAGGGGGCAGGACCTCCAGGTGTGGGGTGGGGAGCTCGCAGCGACCTTTGTTTTCTGCTCTATTCCCTTTTACAGCCTTGAATTATTTTACAATCATGATTCATTTCATAAAAAAAAATAAACGTCTAAAATTAATTAATCTACCAAGTTAACCTTTTTGCCTTCACTGGCCATGTGCTTCTCTCTGCTGCTGAGTGGTTTCTGAATAGGGAACATGAGTCCTGGGGCCTCAAGAGCAGCCCAGCACCGTCAGGCTCCGTGGGTGCTGCCCGGGCCTCCCTATGCACAGATGAAGAAACTGCGGCCCAGAGATGGGTATGACCCGTGATGAGCGGAGAGGCTTCCTGGTCTCAAGAAGCTGTAGCTCAGGCCCTGACCTGAGGTTTGTGCACCGTGCAGCTCCCTCTTTTGGCCTCAGTTTCCCCCAGCACACCGAGAGGGCTAGACTCAATGATGAACAGACCCTGTCACCTGTCCATCTGGACTGCAGATTACAAAGACCTGATCTTTCTCAAAGGACAAAGGGCTGACAGGACCCTGCCGCTCCTACAGCCATTCTTCAGGGACTGAGGGTGCCTGGCTGGGATGGTATTCCATTTCCTCCTCTCAATAGCTCTGTGAGGCAGAACCTGTGTTATTCCCACTTCACAGGGGCGCCCTAGAGAGGTTAAGTCATTAGCACACAGTCACACAGCTGGTGGGTGATAGAGCTGAGCTACAGTCCTCTAGCCCAATTACAGTGGTAGCCAATTAAAGGACTGAGAGCGCACGCCACCTCACGTGTCCCACAGCTCACGGCCAGGGTCTCAGTCCAACCTGAGCCTCCCGATGTCTGCCCACACCCCTAAGCCCACCTCAGTGACGGTGGCAGGGGCACAGCCTCCAGAGGCAACTCAGAGCACCAACCCCACTCCACAGACCCTGTCCTGCTTAGGTGCCCCTTTCCTGGAATGAGGTCGTGTCTGTCCAGATTCCAATCGGGGGGAGGATGGGGAGAGCAAATGGGAATTTGCTTTGAATGCCTATTTTTTAAAAACCATAAACAACCAGAACCCCTCCGAGACCGTGGGAATCATTTTGAAAAATGATGAAGCAGAGGGGGGATGTGGGGAAGATGGGGCCACGACCCGGGACACAGAAAAGAGGATGGAAGCTGGCAGTGGTACCTACGGACAATCAGCTGTCACCACCATCACCCTTAGGGAGCGGAAACCCCAGGGTCCCTCAAGTTTTATGTGCACGATCCCAAAGAATCTTCATGAAAACCCACAGGAGCTGGTACTCCTGTTGAGTCTTAGGGATGGGGAGGCTTATGGACCCAGGGTTCTCAGTCGGGTTTTGTCCCGATCCCAGGCTACTGAGTACACGATGGACCACAACTCAGGGGTCCCCGACTGGCCCTGGTATGTCCACGGCATCATTTCCCAAATGGCTGGAATCTGCCACCCTGACCCTCAGGGAGCCAGGCCCAGGAGGGAACTGCCCAGGTCTGCCTGGCCCACAGCCACTCGCTCCCAGCTGGGCTAGGAAGGACCCCTAGGCTGGACTGGAGAGAAGAAGGAGGGGCAAAGCCAAGCCCGGAGCAGGCCTGGGCAGGCTCCACCAAGGCAAGCAGGGCTGTGGGCTGGAGGTGAAGCCTCAGGAAGCCCCGAGGAGGTGAGACGCAGGCGAGCATGTGGTCCCTGAGCACAGGAGCCACGTGGGTTGGCAGGGAGGATGCTGGCACTTGTCAGAGGGTGGCAAACAGGGAGGGGACCCCTTTTCCTCTCCACCGGGTCCTCAGCGCCAGGCCTCACTCAAGCAGGTGCTGAGCAAGCGGAAGGAGAGTCACCAGATAATCACTGAGCCAGAACAAGGACAGCTGCAGGGTGGCATCAGGATACTACAGGAGCAGACAAGGGGTGGACAGGGGGCAATAGCACTCTGCAAGGGGTTAAGGACTGAAAGGACAGCGCTCAGGCAGCACCAGGGAGCAGCTCTGCTCAGCATTAGTGCTACGGCCAGCCCGGGAGGGCGGCAGGCGGGGAAGGCTGATGGCTTCTTGGCAGAGGTAGCCCCAAGCACATTCTTGAAAGATGTCCTAAATCAGATTGAGAGGAAGCACCATGTGCTTGGTACAAAGGAAGTTTCCAGAAACACAGGGGTCCGCTAGGGGCCAAGGTGTGGGGGCCAGAGGGACCCAAAATGCCAGCAGCACTTGGAGAGTGTCAGGCTGGAGAAAGGGCTGGCAGGGGAGAATCTGAGAATAGGGTCACAGGGAGCCTCTGGCCAGACCCTACTGGAAGAAGTATCTGGGTGGACACTGCCACCCTGGGGAAAGCCTCAACTGGAAGGCCGGGCCTGGCCAAGCCCCTGTCTGCTGAGCCCAGGGACCACAACCCAGGGCAGCCCCCACCCTGCAAACACGGCTCAACACCTCAAGGTTCCCCTCCTGCTCCCCTGTAGCAGCCTCTCCCTGGAGTTGTCAGCAGGATTCCCACAGCGGCACCCCCCGCCTGGGTGTCTGTGGGTGGTCCCAGGGCCACAGGCACCCCTCTCTCCTTTGTACCTGCCTACACCAGCTCTTCCTGTTTCCTCCCACAGCGTCTGGAGACACCACATGCCATGAATTTGGGGCAGATGTCAGGCAGGGCCTCTAAAGTCAAGGCCCACCACCCTGTAGAGGAATCTGGGCCAGAGAGGGAGGGTGAGGGGCTCCCCTGGGCTCACATAGCCAGACTGAGGCAATCAGGGTTCCGGGCTCAACTAACTGTGCACAGGGCTCCACAGAACGTCCCTCCCCCTCAAAGGACAGAGAGCCACAGGCCATGGGCCCATCAGCAGGGACAGGGCCGGCTCTGGGCTCATGGCATCCAGAGGCCCCAGCAAGGTGCAGCAATCACCCCATGGCTGCGAGCTACATGGATGCTGGGCCGGGGCTCTGTGGGTCTGCCCACTGCTTTCCACATTCTCTTATCCTCCTCCCTCCCCACATGGACTCAGCCCAGGTGCTGCTGGATGAGAAGGTGGGGGCTGGGCAGGGGGTTAGTGGGGTGGCAGAGCTGCCTCCAGCTCCTGGTGAGGAGCCCAGGGCCAGCCGGACTCCCAGCTCTGCCAGACACCCAGCCCCACAAACTGCCTGGTTCTCTCACACCTCAGTCCTCATCTGTGAAATGGGTCTAACAGAACCCAGCACCACCCTCTGCAGGATGTGGAGAGCTCAGTGCAGGGCCTCCATAAACATCACTATTAATCATAATAATGCTCTACTTATAACAGCAGCAAGAGACGGTTTGAAATTTTTATTAGCAGGTATAACTTTTATAGTTCAAAAAAATCCAATAAAGATTTTTTCTAAACAGCCAGGATAAGAATCACAAAGTAATAACAACAATAACCATGAGGAGGTCTTTAGCAGACAAAGATCGGAGCGTCCACTGGGCGGAGGAAATGGCCCAGGCTGTAGAGAGAGTGGGCGGGCAGGGCTGTGCATGGGTGTGTGTGCACCTGAGTCGGCGCTCAGAACACCCAGGAACGCAGGCTCCCACGTGACCTTGGCTGGGCTCTCCAGCATAACTCTCAACCTTTGCTGGCACCCACAGCCATTTGTGGCCTCCCTTTGTGTCCCTCTGCCAGCAACATCCCCCAGGTGAGGCGGTAACTCACCACCGTCAGATGCAGGACCCACACTCTCAGATTCTTCAAACGGCCCCAGAAATGACTACAGACAAATAAAAATCCCCCCACTTTACAGACATTAAAAACTGAGGCTCAGGACAATTAAATAGCTCATGAAAGGTCATTTCACTCTGTCAGTCAACAAACACACAGTGAGCCCCTAAGCCCCTATGGGGTCCCAACTCCCTTATTCCCAAGAGGGCAGCTGGGACTTCTGGGAGCAGAGCTGAGTGTCCTAATCTGTGCCCAGCCACCACCGTGCTGTGCCACCTCAGGGTTTCTCTCCCCACACTACATCTCAATGTGGCTTTGAAGAGGCCACTTCCTGGGATACAGAGCCAGGACCAAACTTACACCTGTGCACTCACAGGTTTGTTTTAAGCCAAGAGTCGAGCCTTTCACTGACCTGGTTGAATAAGCGGCTGCTCTGTGGACCTTAGGATGGCTTTGCCCCTCCAGAGACTGGGACCCTTTTTAGATATTTAGGATGACTCAGAGGGACCCCGTCACTAGCCAGTCCTCCTGACTCTGTACCCAAATTACCCAGTTAACAGGTGTGCCTATCCACCAAGAACTTTCTGCATTTTTGACACCCCATTTAATCCTGGCAGGCATTACCATTCCCATTTCAGAGATAAGAAAAGTGAGGCTCAGGGAGACTCAGTGACTAACCCAAAGCCACAAGTCTTGAAGGGGAAAGAGACTAGGTCAGCTGAGCTGAGAAGTACCCACCCACTCATCTTAGAGTGGGAACACTGAGGCCCAGAGCAGATGGACAAGTGTGGGTCCTGTGAGCGTGAAGGTTCTCTGCCTGGTGGAGCTAGAGTTTGCCTCATGCCAAAACCCGTACAAAGTCCCTGCCCCGCAAGCCTCTTCATCTCCATGGCTGCTCCTGCTGCCCCACAATAGTTTGCAAAGCCCCAGTTTACATCTCTTACTGGGTCCTTGCCCAGTCCTAAGAGGCAGGCAGAGATCTTGCTATCTGCATTTTACAGAAGAGGAAACTGAGGCTCAGAGGGCAAAGTGATTTTCCCAAAGCCACACTGCTGCTGGGGATCAGAGCCAGGACTGAAGTCTGCAGTCTCCGGCCTCTGCTAGCTCCACCTGGCAAAGAACCTTCACGCTCACAGGGCCCACAGAGATCTGCATCCTCTCTGGGCCTCAATGTTCCCACCTCTAAATGAGTGGGTGGGTCCTTCTCAGCTCAGCTGACCTACAATCTCAATGACAATCTAATCAGGGCTGCCCCAGCCCCGGGAACTGACTATGCTGCTGGCCTCACACATCCCTTGAGTTGTTAAGATGGCTCTGCCGGAGGCTGGCACAGCCCCGTGGTCAGGGTGAGGGCAGGATCCACCAGGGCACATAGGAGTTCAAGCCCCAAGGTTCAAGCCCCAGCTCTGCCACCCTGTGGCCTTGGCCAAGGCACTTCTCTGCACTAAGCCTCTTTTCCCCTTCTGCAAAATGGCACAACTGTCTCCACCTGGTCAGCTTATGCGATTCACCCTCTGAGCTGCAAGGGTGAAGCCCTTTGCCCTGGCAAGGAGAGGCCATGTCCCATAAGTGCCTCTTTTCCAAGGCTTCTCTAACCCAGGAGGGTTAGAAGTTGAGGGACCCCAGCCCGGCCCCACCCCCAGGACCAGCAGCCTGAACACTAATCTCTGATTTCCCAAACTGACAACATTAAGAATCACGCTACTTCCCCTGCAGATAGTAAGGGCTGGAGAAGAACTAGGGAGGCCCCAGGGTGGCCGGAAGTGCTCTGAAGCCTTGGGGAGCTGGGGTATGGGGTGCTGGGCCCATGTGCAGATGGGGAAAGTGAGAGAAGGAGCTTGCTGAGCTGAGAATGGGGGAAGGAGTGCAGGGCTTCTCAGAGGATGGACTTAGAAGGGTATATCCCCAAAAGCCTCAAATGCCACGCTAAAGAGTTTCTTCTTTGCCTTCCCATGGCCCTCCCTGAGCCTGGCACATGCCATGCCTGTGTCAAGCATCTTTCTTGGATCAGCAACCCCCAAATCGTTAACTCAACCTCAAGGCAGGTGGTATTGATACTGGTAGAACTTTCAGGCGGAGGCCAAGGCTAGAGAACCGAGGTCCCTGCCAAGTCATGCCACTGGAGAACAACAGAAGTGGCATTGTGCCCATGTCTGGACCCAGCGCCCGAGCCTGAAGCCTGCTCCAATGCAGATGGTGGCCCAGGATGAAGAGGACCATCTCCAGCTATGACTATAGCCAGCTTGTGTCAACCATAAGGGCTGCCCACTAGTCTCAGTCCTGGTTTGGCCCAAGTGGAAGGCACCGTGCCAGACCTGTCCCTGGCTCATCCGGCCCCTCCAGTGGGCTCCAGAGACATGCCTCACCCACAATGCCCAGCCCAGTTTCAGGGCTTCAGGGCTGAGAGGTTTGCGACAGAAACCAGGCAGGTGGCAGCACCCTGCAGGGTGGGGCAGCCTCAGAACCTGCCTGCTGGGTTCCCAGAACACTGGAAAGCAGGTCCAATGTGGGGAGGTAGGGGTGGCATCTAGGGGCACTATTCCACCTACACCCCACCCCAGAGCCTAGGGAACAGCAGAGGGGGAGGAAGGGCACGGAATCAGTTTCCCTGTGGTATGAAATTGTCCAAAGTACCACCATCTCCATCATCCACCTGGGACAGCAGAGAGAGAGGTCCTAGGTGGCATTCCCCTAAGGTCACACAGAGTGTCCCAACAGAGTTGGGCTGGCCTGCTGGAACCCCAGTGTATAGCCCAGGGCCTTTCTACTTGGCCACTCGTCACTACTAACACATGGCAGCAGTTCATCATTTGTTCATCATCTCTTCGTGCCCAGCATGGAACTACATGTTTATACTCTATTTCATGCAGAGGACACTGAGGCTCAGAGAGGTTAAGTGACTTCTCCAGGGACACACAGCTTATAAATGACATAAACCCAGACCACTCTGAGTCTAACGGGGAACCAGAGTTAGGGCAAATCCATCTCACGCTGACCTCCCAGGCTGCCAGCCTTGGGGACAGCGCCTTCTCACAGCACAGCCTGTGGGTGGCCTCCACCAGAAAGGCTGACACACAACTCCTGCTCAGGACCTGTAATCAGGTGGGAAGCCAGGAGGAGGGGTAATGACAGGCTGCAAAAGGCAACAGGAGAGGGAGACCGGCAGAGCAACGGCCAAGGGGAGGCAGGAGTTTGAGTCTCCCCCATCCGGTCCCTTCTGGTCCAGAAGGAGGACAGCACCAGAGAGGGGCTGATCTAGGGTCACTCCGTGCACCACCCCAGAAGGAGGGCTGGCACCTGGGACCCCACTTATGGGCCTGAGAGCAACAGGGCCTATTGGATTCCCAGTCTGCTCCCCAGCACAAGGCCATGTGGGGGGGCTCCCTCACTGACCAGGGGCCAGCCCAGAGGCCAGTCCAGCTCTGCACCCCCAGTGACTGCCCACCCCTAGTGACTCCCATCTCATGTCTGCCACAGCCCCCAAAGTGCTGCCCCTCCATCCTGGCTCCCTCAGCTGCTCCCCACACATGGACCCAGAGGGGAGCAGTCTGAACCTCCCCTGCCCAGAAACCTGCCTTTGAGTTAAAGGTGGACCCTCCTAGTGTTCCCCCAGGACCCCGAGCTGCCTGGGGTCTTACACAGGCTGTTCCTAGGCCCAGAACACTCCCTCCTCTGCCCAGCCCAGTCCTCAGCTCTCTACTGCCATGTCTTCCCCCCCCACACACACAGTTTCCATGATCTCCTGGTGGGTAAAGGTCTGCCCCTTTTTTTTTTTTTTTTTTTTTTTGAGACAGAGCCTCAAGCTGTCACCCTGGGTAGAGTGCTGTGGCATAACAGCTCACAGTAACCTTCAACTCCTGGGCTCAAGCGAGTCTCCTGTCTCCGCCTCCCAAGTAGCTGGGACCACAGGCGCCCGCCACAACGCCCGGCTATTTTTTGGTTGCAGCCATCATTGTTGTTTGGCGGGTCCGGGCTGGATTGGAACCCGCCAGCTCAGGTGTATGTGGCTGGTGCCTTAGCCGCTTTGAGCCACAGGCCCCAAGCCAAGGTCTGCTCCTTATCTGACACCCCCAGGCAGTAACCACTGCTCCTGGGACAGGCGCTTGCATGCAGCAGAAAAGGGTAGGATGCCCAGAGCAATGGGCCAGAGGCAGTGACCTCAAGCCAGAGCTGCCCCCAGCAGGGAGCCACTGCCCCATTGAGCACTAACTCAGCCACACATACTCCAAGGCTCCTCACCACAGAAAGGTCTGTGCCCAACCCAGGGCTTGGCGGGGTCCCAGGATGAGGGAATGTGCTCAATACTGTCCTTCCTTGGGAAGGCAGAGCCGCATGAGGTCTCCCTCCCTGCCGGCCTCGGCCTCGAGTGCCCTGAAAGCACTCTGCTGGGTCACACCAACCCTGAGGCCAGTTGTTAACAAGAAGAAACCTCTTCCATAAAGACAGCAGCACACAGCATGCCAAGGCCCGACAATGACAGCACCTGACTCTGTATGTGCCATCTCTGCACTAGGAACTGAAGGGCCCCTCACCACCCCAAGGACAGGCAAGGAGCAGAAAATGAACCTACTTCCAGTCGCATGGCTAGTAAGGCCCCATGATGGCTGGGGACACCCACTGCTCTCTGCGTGGGTCGTGTACCCCAGGGGAGATTTACAGCAGTTGTCATTGAGGCCTGACAAGAGCAGGAGATAGGACAAGAATCACACTCCATAGAGGAATCAGAGGCTGTAAAGTCCAGGGACTTGTCCAAGGTCAGCCAGCTGTCAAGCAGAGTAACAGGATTCCAAGCTGGAGTTTGAGCTAGGCTGGCTGGACCTTGACTTCAAGGGCCACGGAAACATCCAGAAGAGCATGTGAAGCACTTTTGTAAAGGATCTTGCTGGGCTCCAATGGCCCCAGGAGACCATGAACTTGCCCATCACCGCCAGCCTGGCACAAGGCATCCTGGGGTGCATGTTACACTGAATCAAATCCACGATACATGGTGTCAATCCCATTTCCCTCCCATCTCACTACCCTGACATTTCCTACCTCCACGCTGTCACCTACGCTGTGCCCTCCAACTGGAACACCCTCCCCCCATCTCCATAGTTCTGAAATCTCAGCTAGATTCAAGATCCTACTCACACACACCCTCCTCCATCACAGTACTCTGCAGTCCTCCATTTGCATATAATTATAATAATAATTGCAGCATGAGCTAATGTACATAATGGCCAGTACCAGGCACAGAGGCAGATCCAGGATATGTTAACAATTATTGTCAACATTACTTCATTTAACACTCATTGAGACAAACTGTTAAAGTCATATTATGGATGAGGAATCTGAGGCTAAGAGAGGTTAAGTGATCTGTCCAATATCACTCAGGTCAAAGCAAAACTGAGATGCGAACCCAAGTCAGCTTTTGTTCACTGCTCTATTCCAGCACCTGTAACTGTGCCAGAGGGAGAAAGAGCTCTGAAGCCTTTGCTGACTCTCTGCCAGGCCACTCCTCACTCGGGGTAGCTCCCTGGGTCACAGCAACATCTTGTTCATGTCTGCGCCCCAGCACCTAGCACAGGACTGACCTTGGAGGGTATAAGCAGGTTTCTCACAGATGCAGATATCTTCTGGGGCCAAGCTCAAAGGAAGAAGCAAAGCTTGAACTCAGAACAGCCCCCTGGTCCTCAGTTTTCTCATCTGTAAAATGAGTGTAATGTCATAGTCCCCTGCCCTACCCACCATGGTGGCTGCGGGGAGGTGGGGGCCCTCAGGAAATGTTGGCTTTTGCTGTTAACAACAGTCAAAGAGTTGAGTGTTCCCTCTAAAGGCACATGGCTATTATCCTGACCTTTGGCTCCGACTATGGCAAGTTCCCTCATTAACGGGCCAGTCACATTAGCTGATAAGTCACTGGACCTGGGAAGAGACCTCTAAGATCATATCCAAGCTTTCCTTTGAGCAAGTGAGGAAACTGAGGCTAGGGAAATAGGGAGAAGCTGCCCAGGATCCCATCGACCTATTAGTGGCCCAGGTCCCCTGAAACCCGCTTGGAGAGACAAGAAGTCAGAGTGGCCCAGCTCCCCTGAAACCCGCTTGGAGAGACAAGAAGTCAGAGTGGCCCAGCTCCCCTGAAACCCGCTTGGAGAGAGAAGCCAGAGTGACCCAGCTCCCCTGAAACCCGCTTGGAGACAGAAGTCAGAGTGGCCCAGCTCCCCTGAAACCTGCTTGGAGAGACAGAAGTCATAGGGACTTTCACACCCAGGAGGAAATCTGGCCTCTGGTCTCCATGAGGATCTGGAATGCTCTCCCAGCCACACCCACTCCAAGTTCAAACACCACCTCTTCAGGCCACCTCTTTGGGACTCTCCCCCCCCAGACAATCCTAGCCTCCCCAGTTGCCTGACCTCACCCCACAGGCCACCCTTCTCCTTGGTGCCTCGTTTATGATGTTTATGATGTACCTCCCCACGCAGGCCCCCCACCACAGCTAATCTACAAACAAATGCTGCATGAATGGCCTCCGGGTGGAAGGTCATCTAGCTTCAGACACCAAACTGGTCACCCAGGAGGCCACTGGGGGCCTGGGCCTGGGCCCTGGGCTGGCCGGATGTCCTCTTCAAAAAGGCAGGTTGGGGTGAGGCAGGGGAGCCAGGAGCCAGCCAGGATTTCTTACAAAGCTGCCTTTAAAACCTTTCAGTTAGCAAATATTTAACCAGGGCTAAGCCACACCAGGTCAGGAGAGAAGGGTGAGCTCTCAGGCAGGAGGGCCTGGGGGAGGGGGGAAGCACCCAAAAAAATGTCCCCCTCAAAAAAGGCAGACTGAAGGGCCTCCCACCGGGGGCCACCCTTTCCTTTACACCTCAAGGCGCCTTAGTAGGAGGAAGTCGATTCCCATCTGGACACAAACAGAGAGAAACAAAAGCCCTCTCATCCCCTCGGGCGTCCCTGCCATTCTGGCAGCAGCCTGAGCCTACAGCCTACAGTCAGCAGCTTGTTCTGGGAGCCCTGGCCCAGCATCCCTGCTCCCTCCCTGGGAACACCGACCCACGCTGGGGAGGGTGCAGGGGGGTGCCCAGCAGCATCATCACCCAGGGCTAGGCCCACACTCCAGGGTGTAATCAGCTGCTGTCCAGCACCACCCCCTGCCCTGGCCAAGGCCACCCCTGACAGTGGCAGTTAATGACAGGAATTCAGCAAACACTCACACCTAGTCACCATTCCTGTTGATTTTCTCTCAGGAACATCCCTTGCCTCCTTTCCTCTCCATCATTCTTACCACCTCACTGGAGCCTGAGCCTTCACAGCCTCGGCTCTGTCATCACCATGCCCTGTCTCCAGGGCACATCCCCCTCTCAGCTCAAGTCCACAGCCTGAGGCTCTGATGGGGCAGCGGGCCGGGTTGGTGGACTCACACTGGCAGGTGCCCACCACAGGCCTGCCCTGGGCCTGTCTGAGGACCCACCACCATCTTCCTCCTCAGTGTCCAGCCTGGAGCTGGACCTTGCTGGCTGACCCCTTCCCTTTTCCATGACCAGCCTGAGAGCCAGCATCAGCCAGGTTACTGCCACTAATAGGTGAGACAGAGGACAGGACCCAGCCTGGAACCCATGTCCCCCATTAGTCATCCCATGACAGGCCAAAATAGCAGATGGTGGCACAGCCATGGTCAGGCAAAGCTCCTGGAGACTTCATTGTGTGGGCTGAGAAAGCATTCATTCATTCAGCAACCCAGGGCACTGAGTAAGTACCCAGGAGAGAGCAAGACAACCCCAGCCCCTCCCATCAAGGTCTAATAAAGGAGACAGACTGTCGACAAAAAACCACAGTGGCTAAGTGCCCTGACTGGGAAAGCACAGGAGGTCACTGAAGCCCGACTCTCATCCCCTCTGACCCAGCCTGCAGGGTCACAGGATACTCCCAGAGGGAGGTAGCAGCAGAGACAGGAGGAGTCCCTGCTAGCAGTCCCAGGAAGCTGGGAAGGGAGAGGGTGCCAAGGAAAAATGCAAAGATCCAGATGTGCACAAAAGCATTTATCCATTCTGCAAGTATTTCCCAGTACCTCCCACACCAAGAAGGGCACTTCACAGATCAGCTCATTGTCAAGTTTCCAATATCAGATCTCAGTTCAAATCCTTGCTGCATCCCTCACTGGCTGTTGGACTTTGAGGATATGGTTTGATTCTCTCTGAACCTCAGTTTCCTCAGCTGTAAAATGGGAGTGACAGCAGTACCCACTTTGTCTGGTTGCCATGAGGATTCAACAAAATGAGTAAAAAACCCACAGGCCCTGAGAAAACGGGGGTCTATATCATCAAGGACAATGACTGCGCAGCTGAAAGGAGTTCCACCTCCGAGTGTTGGTGGCAGGGTGGACAGTGGCAGTGGCAGTTTTCAGCGATCTGTTTCCTGCCATGAAATGGGAACCAGCCAGGGGCAACCAGAATAGCAGCTCCCTGGTTCTTCAGCAGGCCAGTCAAGGATCGGAAGGGGACACACTTAGGGTCCAATTCCTTTGGGCCCTCATCCCTTGGAGGTTAATTAATCAGAAAGGGGAAGTGGAGAAAAACATCAACGGAGACTTCTGAGGGCAAACACCCAAACAAACCACGCACTGCGAACTTTGGCAGACAGACCACCGCTGTTCTGCCTGGTGGCTGATGTAGCGTGGAAGCTCCCATGTGCCCTCCTCTTTCTCACCTGCCATAGCAGTCACCAGGGGTGCTGGTTCATCATCACCAAATACAGCTCCAGCTGGGAAAACTAAGGGCACAGAGCCCTTGTTCAGCTCTGTAACCAACTTTGAAGTAGCTCTGGACAAGCCCCTTGCCTGTCCGGGGCTCGGCTTCCCACAGGCAGTTTCACGAGGTAGAGGCCACAGGGAGGCAGTGGACAGGAAGGTGCTTCCCTGGCCCCCAGCCTTGACCTCCACCAGGGCTCTCCAGGTATCTTGTATCTACACTTCTCTCCTTTTTTCCCGTCTTATTGCATTAACTAAGTCATCCATATTGATGCTGATGAAAATACTTGTAGGGTCTCAACATTAAAATTCAGACTTGCGAGCAGCACCTGTGGCTCAGTGAGTAGGGCGCCGGCCCCATATACCAAGGGTGTCGGTTTCAAACCCAGCCCCGGCCAAACTGCAACAACAACAAAAATAGCCGGGCATTGCGGCGGGCACCTATAGTCCCAGCTACTCAGGAGGCTGAGGCAAGAGAATTGCCTAAGCCCAGGAGTTGGAGGTTGTTAGAAGCTATGATACCATGGCACTAAACCAAGGACAATAAATAAATAAATATATAAATAAATAAAAATAAAAATAAAATTCAGCCTTGCTTAGTATGTGATGAATAAATCTGTAAGGGGTTGGGGACTAGGTAGGAGCTGCTAAGGGAAAGGAGGGAGGATGCAGCTCCTCTCCCCAAACCATAGGGTTTGATAATTCCCCAGGAAAGCAGATGCTGGGGAAGCCCAGCCACAGCCCTGCCCTGGCCAAGCTGAAGCCCATTCTCAAGTCACCCAGAGAAGACAACACCCCAGCAGGGGCATCCAACTGTCTCAGGTGCCCAGTATGGGGCCAGTGACCCTAGGAGGTAGGGAGCTCCCCATCCCTGGAGGTGTGTGAGCAGAGGCTGGGTGGTCGAGGACTCCCCATTGTTGTGAGAACTCAGGAAGACGTGTGAGAAGCACTGACAACCCGCCTGGCAATAAGAGCCCAATAAATGCCAGGTGCTCCTCCAATAGGAACTTCTACCTGCTACACGCCAGCTGCTGTGGTTCAACCCCAGTGGAAAAGGGCTAAACACAGACACAAACCCACAAATCCCTCATGTCTCACTAGCCAAGCGCCCTCGAATGCCAACATTCTCTTCAGGACGTGCTTCTTCCCAGGCTGCCTTGGGAGCCCAGACTCCTCCCTGCTCACCCACCACTCACACACACACACACACATTCACATCACACAATGCATGCACAATGATGCCTGTGACTTGTGGCTCCCAGGGTCTTCCCAGCAGTGGGGGAAGTGGGGCATGGATCCTGCCTTCTCAGAGCCAGGGAGAAAGAAGGGGACAGAATGAGCCAAGGTGAAAACTCACTGTGAGCTGGCAGCTGAGCCAAAGGAAACCCAATCCCAGGCTGGGATGCCAGGGCCCCTGGGCATGGAGCGCTTTACACAGACCAAGAGGAGAAGCTTATTCAAATAACAAGACTACTTTGGCCTGCCCCTCTGAGCTCGGCCAGCAGGGAGCACAGACCCTGCCCCACCCTTTGGTCTCTCGCTGCAGGTCTCCAGCCTCCCACTCCCTGTTCCAGATGCCTGCAGGGCCCCTGTTGGTGCTTCCTGAGAGACTCTGCTCAACCTTCTTGACCCTCTGCCTCTTCATCTGTCCAGTGAAAGGGCTGGACACCATTGTGCCACACCCCCAAGGCCCTGACATCCTGCAACCAGGACATAAGACAACATCTCTTAAAATGTTGTAACTGAGAAAAAAAAAAAAAAAAAGACAACATCTCTTCACAACACATTGGCAGGCCCAGGGAAGCCCACCTGTCAGCCTTGACCAAAGTGACCCTGAGTTCCATCTGTCAGCCTAGGTTGTCAAAAGGCATTGTCAGTGACCATCTTCAGCCCCCCACTCAGGTCAGAACCCCCTAATAGTCATTAACTAAATTTTGCTTTAATAATTCATTGTTCAATGTCCATTTCCCCCATAGGTCAGGGACGCTGTCTAGTTCATGACATATTCCCAACACCTAGCATAGCACTTAGCATGCAAGCATTTGTCCACTGTGAGATTATACCAGAGAGCCACAATTCAGTCTCCCCGGCATGGTGGTGCCCACCTGTAGTCCCAGCTACTTGGGCGGCTGAGGTAGAGGGATCCATTAAGCTCAGGAGTTCAAGGTGCAGTGAGCTATGATGGTGCCACTGCACTCAAGCCTGGGCCACAGACTGAAAAAAAAAAAAAAAAAGAGTACAAAGGAGGAACTTGGGGACAGACCCTTCCTAGCCCTAGGGGCAATGTTAACTGAGGGCTCTCTCCAACCCCAGTACAGCCCAACAACGAGGGCTATTCCTATACAAGTGGGGCTAAGGCTGGAGCTGGGTCTAGAGCTGACCAGGCCAGCCCCGCCCAAGGTCATACATCAGCAGCAGGAAAGGTCACCACCCCAGTCACAAAAACCAGGCTGTCACCTAAGCTCAGATCCTCAGTTTCCTCTTCCTACTAAGATCCTGTCAAATGATAGGATCAGGAAGGGCCTGGGAAATCGGAGCTGAGCAGATCCGGCACTACAGCCCCTGGGCTGGTGCAGGCAGGAAGGCCTGAGTCTGCAGCCATTCACCTGGGGCAGATACATCACTCTGCGTCTGCGTCCCCATTAGAAGAGAAGCCGGGGCAGCACCTGTGGCTCAGTGAGTAGGGCGCTGGCCCTATACACCAAGGGTGGCGGGTTCAAACCTGGCCCTGGCCAAACGGCAACAAAAAAATAGCTGGGCGTTGTATGGGTACCTGTAGTCCCAGCTAATTAGGAGGCTGAGGCAAGAGAATCGCTTAAGCCCAAGAGCTGGAGGTTGCTGTGAGCTGTGACGCTACAGCACTCTACCAAGGGTGACAAAGTGAGACTCCGTCTCAAAAAAAAAAAGAAGAGAAGCCAACTACACTTGTCCCCAAAAGGGACAGATGTAATGGCACTTTGGAAAACAATCACCCAAGTGTCATGCACATAGGCATGCCATTGCTATGACCAACAAGAACCATGGCACAAATTTCTGGGAAGTTTTAGTTCCCCCAATGCCTGAGCTCTCTCTACTTTGGACCTTTCCCCTCCTTCATCCTTTATGTCTCACCTGAGAGGTCCCCGCCCCTTAAGAGGCCTTCCATGACTCTCCAAGTCTGGGCTGGTGCTATCTCTGGCTCCCAAAGACCCTCACTTGGGGCCCCCACCTCCACTGGTGCTCCATGCTAGGTGTGTCTTCCCCAGAGGGGCATCCTCAGGAGGAAAGGACCATGGCCACATTCCCACATGGCACCTTCAGTCCTAATACACAGCCTGACGCTAAGCAGAATAGTGAGCAGGGTCACTCAAGGGCTAGAGGGCCAATGGGTCATAGACTCTCCCAGTTGGACAGGAACTTACCTGCTCTCACCAACTTGACGCCCCACCCAGCTGTCAGCACCTGACACAGAGAGAGACTTGGTATTTATGGAATTAGTCTACATCTCTGGCCTGAACCACCACAATCCCGTCTGTCCACATCCACAGGTGCCTCAAAGCAGGGAATAGAGTAAAGGGCCTAATACATGCTTGTTGCTATTGCGACCCACAGTCACAGAGGTAAACTCCTCTTTCTAAAGTACAGCTAAGGGCTGGGTGCAGTGGCTCACACTGCAACCCCAGTACTCTTGTAGGCTGAGGCAGGAGGATCCCTTCAGCTCAGGAATTTGATTACTAGCCTGAGCAAGATCGAGACCCTGTCTCTACTAAAAATAGAAAAATCACCTGGGTCCGGTAGCACACCTGTGGTCCCAGCTACTTGGGAGGCTGAGGCCAGAGGATCGCTTGAGCCAGGAGTTAGAAGTTGCTGTGACCTAGGCTGGTGCCACACCACTCTAGCCTGGGCATGGTAGCTCACGCCTGTAATCCTAGTACTTTGGGAGGCCGAGGCAGGTGGATTGCTTGAGCTCATGAGTTCGAGACCAGCCTGAGCAAGAGTGAGATTCCCCTGACCCCGTCTACTAAAAATGAAAAACTGAGGCAAGAGAATCACTTGAGCCCAAGAATTTAAGGTTGCTGTGAGCTATGAGGCCATAGCGCTCTATCAAGGGCAACAAAGTAAGACTCTGTCTTAATGAATAGAATAAAATAAAATAAAATAAAATAAAATAAAATAAAATAAAATAAAATAAATAAAATAAAATAAAATATTTAAGTCTAGTTAAGAGTACTCATGAGACAGGTCTCCCCACTCCCTAATCCCTTTGTCTGCACTTGGGGCTGTACTCAGCTCCCCTCCACAGGCAGCTGTCTGGGCCAGGCTACTCCTGTACTTGCCTGTACCCCAACTCTGGTGGCTAAAATCCATCCTGTCCTTTGAGATTCACCTCAAATGTCCCCCTTCCAGAATCTTCCTTCTCCTCCTCTTCTCTCTGGAGGTTGCCTGTGCTTATAATCTCCTTGGGGTTCTCAACAGGCCAGGGTAGCTCGGATTCTGGAGTCAGACAAAAAAATTAAACTGTTCCACGAATTACAGTCAATAAAGTTATTCTGGGCCAGGTATAGTGGCTCACATCTGTAATCCCAGAACTTTGGGAGGCCAAGACAAAAGGATTGCTTAAGTCTAGGAATTTGAGACTGGCCTGGGCAAATAGCAAGATCTTATCTCTAAAAAAAAACCAAAAAACTTTAGCCAGGCCCACCTGTAGTCCCAGCTACTTGGGAGGCTGAGACAGGAAGATCACTTGAGCCCAGGAATTTGAAGTTACAGTGAGCTATAATCACACCATTGCAATCCAGCCCAAGAAACAGAGCAAGAGCTTGTCTCTAAAAATACATATATTGGGGACAGGCACAGTGGCTCATGCCTATAATCCTAGCACTCTGGGAGGCCAAGCTGATGGATCACTTGAGCTCATGAGTTTGAGACCAGCCTGAGCAAAAGTGAGATCTCGTCTGTAAAAAATAGTTGGGTGTTGTGGCAGGCGCCTGTAATCCCAGCTACTCAGGAGGGTGAAGCAAAAGGAATGATTGAGCCCAAAAGTTTGAGGTTGTTTTGAGCTATGACACCATGGCACTCTATCCAGAGAGAGAAAGTGAGACTCTGTCTCAAAAAAAAAAAAAA
>CAUYPK010016871.1:0-23217 GCA_963574355.1 Loris lydekkerianus | reverse complement strand
AGCAAAGTATCCCAGGAATGAAGAAAAAGTATCCAATGTACTGAGCCCTACTATGAAGCTAAACTATAGCTTTCACATGAAGGCTATAACCCAACTATACCACAAGACTATGAGGAAAGGACCAAGGAAGGGGAAGGGAGGTTTGGGTGGAGGGAGGGTGATGGGTTGGGCCACATCTATGGTGCATATTTTTATTTATAATAATAAATAAATAAATAAAAGTAAAAATAAAAATAAATAAAAATAAAAAAAATAAAATTCAGGGTGGGTAGTCACCACACCCAACCTGAACACTCTTTGTATCATTATTATTAGCAAGCTAAAGAGCCACAATGTCAGAGATAACATTTATCAAAATCTGCAAAACACAAAGAGAAAACTGGGCTTTATGTGACAAAGTAATTTGTGTCATAAAAATTCTAATTTTTTTCTTTCTTTTTTTTTTATAGTTGGGGATTCGTTTGAGGGTACAAGAAACCAATTTACACTGATTGCATTTTCTAATTTCTTTCTTAAAACATAACAAACATGAAGACTTCAGACTCCAAAGTGTCCTATCAAAAACAAAAATAAAAATACCTTGCTTAGCTATAGATGAAACACCTATCCATCTCACACATTTAGAATACCATATTGTCCTCTCTAGCAATCCCCACTTTTGGACTATGTGCCTATCCTTCCTTACTTTACCTACTCAAGACTTCACTCACTCACATTTATTATACAGCTTGTTTCTTTCTTAACCTGTTTTTGGCCCGTTCTTATTTCCGCAACATTGAGAACTTCTATCTTATTATATAATTTACTTATTTCTTATGTTTATTCGTACATAGCCATCTCTCCCATGAGAAAATGTAAGCTCTAAAGATGGAGGGTCTTATTTGTTTTTAAAGAGACAGGGTCTTACTCTGTCCCCCAGATTGAAGCACAGTGGTCCAATCATAGCTGAC
The DNA here is from genome assembly GCA_963574355.1 of Loris lydekkerianus. Classification (NCBI taxonomy): domain Eukaryota; kingdom Metazoa; phylum Chordata; class Mammalia; order Primates; family Lorisidae; genus Loris; species Loris lydekkerianus. Next base: position 22,267 of record CAUYPK010016871.1, on the reverse strand, counting down.
TGCAATCTCACATTCCTACTCTCAAAGCAATCCACTGACCTCAGCCTCCAAAGTGCTGGGATTACAGGCATGAGCCACCATGCCTGATTGAGACTTTTTAAATAATTGTTTTGTTCACTGATATAACTCAAGTACCCAAACAGTGCTTGGCACAGCACAGATGCGCAATAAATACCTGTTGGTGAAATAAATAAAGTGGAAAAAGATGTATTTCTTTCTACTATGGTGATCCTGATTGTATTTTATTCTAAAATCATAAAAGGTATGCAATCAGTGAAAATGATACCTAACACTCCTTTAAAGTATTTTCCTTGAAGAGGAGGTTATAAAAAAAACTGTATAAGATACTCAGTAAAATGATAAACTGAAATAAATGAACATCAGAAATACTTTAAGGGAGCAAAGACAAAGCAAGAACAGACTCTGCTTGGTTGCTATCTTTATTTCCTTTTTTGTTAGCAAGTCTTATCACTTCAGAACTCCTTGGTTGTTATCCAACTCTGACAGTATTGTTTCTGTGGTGGCATAGTATAGAGTGCCACAACACAACACAACACAACACAACACAACACAACACAACACAACAGAACACAACACAACACACTGTCTTATGCAATGAAATCTGATGTCATTGGAAACAAATCTAACTACATGAAAATATTTACTATAATACACTAATAGCTGATTACTTAAAGCTGATAACACATCGTTTTTAATTGTAAATTAATTATAAAACAAGAAAGAAGAACGACAGTCAAGATGTAGGCCAAAGAACAGTATATAATGAGGCGCAGATAGAAAACTGAGGATTTGAAATGCAATTCTAATTTTAAAGATTATTTCAGGTAAGTCAGTTAACTCAGTTTCAAACTTTATATAGTAAATTTACAATGTGTATTAGTATCAGAAAGACTGACAATGTATAGCTTCCCAGAGATCAAACCATACAGAACCTACAAACATATGCACTTAGTAAAAGGGTTCTACTTTTCTTCTCAATTTTTATCAAGAGGGAAACTGGAATCAAATTCTCCTATCAAAATAAAGCAGCAAAAAATAAAAAATTTTCCAGAATTATTGTTGACAGTGTCACAGTCTTTTGAATATACTAAAACCCCACAAAACTATATGCTTTAAAAAAGCAAATTTTATGATATAAATTATATTAATTTTTTTAATGTGTTAAGATCTGGAAACCTTTAAATACCAAGTATGAATCAGGTGTCAGGTAAATTTTAGCACTGTCACCAGGTAAACCCTAATCCTTTCAAATAATTCCTTATTGAAAAGAGTCATAATAAGTCTTACTTGACTTTATTCTTTTTCTGAAGGGGAAAAAAAATTTCACGTATTCTATTTTTGGTAGAGACAGAGTCTCACTTTATCACTCTGGGTAGAGTGCCATGGTGTCACACAGCTCACAGCAACCTCCAACTCCTGGGCTTAAGCGATTCTCTTGCCTCAGCCTCACGAGTAGCTGGGACTACAGGCTCCGGCCACAACACCCAGTTGTTTTTTGTTGCAGTTTGGCTGGGGCCAGGTTTGAAACCACCACCCTGGGTATATGGGGCTGGCGCCCTACTCACTGAGCCACAGGCGTCGCCCCAGGTATTCTATTCTTTAAGGCAGAATCAAACATAATCTCTACACACAATGAGTAAATTGTTAAGGGCAAAACTCAACCAAGTAATACATTGATTAAAAGAATCAATAACTTGCTTTTAAAAATTCACAAGCTAGAGCACGATAACTGTTAAAAAAAAGAAAACATTTCATCTTAGGATTAATTAAATGTAGACTATAAATGAAACTCAATTTAAAGGAAAATGTAAAAAAAAAATCATTTTTGGAACAGCTGGAGATAGATTAGCTGGTATGTAAATTAAAGTTGCTAAAAAAAAACCAAACAAACAATGGGGCAGCACCTGTGGCTCAAAGGAGTAGGGCGCTGGCCCCATTTACTGGAGGTGGCAGGTTCAAACCCAGCCCCAGCCAAAAACTGCAAAAAAAAACCCCAAAAACAAAAACCCAACAATGATATATTACTACAACAATGCAGTCCTGGGAATCCTAGGAAGAGATAACCGTATTTGTATTTGTACACATATACATTTTAAGTGGCAATCTGAGAACCATAGTGAAGATTTTATTCAGTGAAGTAACAGAAGAAAAATAAAGGTTAGTTGAAGCCCTTGAGATATGGGTCCAAGACTTTGTTATAGGAAATCACTATGAAGAAAGGAGAGGAAGAATTTTAATGTAATTACAGAGCCAGTTAATTTTAAACTGTGATGATTACACACCAACAATTAAAACACCAAGCAAGAATAATATTGTCAGGTCCCTTAAATTGAGAATAAGGAACCATAGTTGTGAAGGGGAAAGAAGAGGAAGTAAAACAAGATTACAGGTGGAGCTGAGCTTTATTTCCCAGACTGGTAATTCTCAACCTTTTGTCTGCCTTCTTACTTTGCACATGTACTACACAATCTCAACAGCAAATCTCTCATTACATATAAAGAGTCTTTTTGTTTTTTGAGACAGAGTCTTACTATGTCACCCTCGGTGGAGTGCTCTGGCATCATACCTCACAGCAACCTCAAACTCCTGGCCTTAAGTGAGTCTCTTGCCTCAGCCTCCCAAGTAGCTGGGACTACAGGCACCAGCCACAACGCTGGCTATTTTTTGTTGCACTTGTCATAATTGTTTAGCAGGTCCAGGCCAGCTTCAAACCCGCCAACCTCCATGTATGTGGCTGGCACTGTTACCCACTCTGTTGTGGGCGCCAAACCACACACAGAGATTCTTAAGAAAAAAATCACTTAGAATGTCTGCTAGAGTCTTTATTAATTAATTTATTTTTTTGACACAGAGTCTCACTTTGTCACCTTCAGTAGAGTGCTGTAGTATCACAGCTCACAGCAACCTCAAACTCTTGGGCTCAAGCGATCCCCTTGCCTCAATCTCCTAAGTAGCTGGGACTTCAGGCACCACTACAACACCTGGCTATTTTTAGAAATGGGCCTCCCTCTAGCTCATACTAGTTTCGAACCTGTAAGCTCAGGCAATCCACCCACCTTGGCCTCCCAGAGTGCTAGGATTACAGGCATGAGCCACTGCCCCTGGCCCTAAAAAGAAATTCTTAATAGAAACAAACACAATCTTTATATATATACACACACACACACACACACACACACACACACACACCATAGGAATGGAGATTTTATTGGGTTTTCTTTTGAGACAGAGTCTCACTATGCTGCCCCTGGCAGGGTGCCGTGGCATCACAGCTCACAGCAACCTCCCAACTCTTGGGCTTAAGTGATTCTCTTGCCTCAGCCTCCCAAGCAGCTGGGACTACAGGAGCCTGCCACAATGCCCAGCTATTTTTGCTGTTGTAGTTGTCATTGTTGTTTGGCAGGCCCGGCCTGGGTTTGAACCTGCCAGCTCCGGTGGATGTGGCTGGTGCCCTAGCTGCTGAGCTATAGGCAAAGAGCCAGGAATGTTGTTTTATAAAAGAAAAAAGTATTGTAGTAAAAACCTGCCTGTCAGAGATAAATACCACTAGACAGAATTTTTATATACACACACAGAAATACATCTTCATATATAAATGAAATCATGTTATATGGTGATATTTCATCATGAAATTTTTTTCATGTCAATATATATATGATGATGATATCTAATATTTAAATAATAGTTGCTATATAAACACTTTCAGGATATGAATTCACTTAATTTTCCAAACAACTATAAGAAAGAGGTAATACTGGCATGGCACCAGCCACATACACCTGAGCTGGCAGGTTCAAATCCAGCCTAGGCCTGCCAAACAAAAATGACTACAACCAAAAAATAGCCGGGCATTGTAGCAGGCGCCTGTAGTCCCAGCTACTTGGGAGGCTGAGGCAAGAGAATTGGTTAAGCCCAAGAGTTTGAGGTTGCTTTGAGCTGGGATGCTACCGCACTCTACAGAGGGTGACATAGTGAGATTCTATCTAAAAAAAAAAAAAAAAAAAAAAGCTGAGTATAGTGGCCAGGTGTGGTGGCTTATGCCTATAATCCTAGCACTCTGGGAGGCTAAGACAGGTGGATTGCTTGAGCTCAAGAGTTCAAGTCCAGCCTGAGGAAGAGCAAGAACCTGTCTCTACAGAAAATAGAAAAAAACTAGCTGGGCATGGTGGCACATGTCTATAGTCCCAGTTACTAGGGAGGCTGAGGCAAAAGGAGCTCTTAAGCTCGGGAATTTGAGGTTGCTGTGAGCTGTGAGGTTGCTGCACTCTATTCAGAGTGACAGAGTAAGACTGTTTCAAAAAAAAAAAAAAAAAAAAAAAAAAAAAAAGTTCAGTACAGAACTACTCCCGGAAGATTCTAATGATAAATGATACATAAAACTGTAATTTATCAAAAGCAAACTATTTAGCCACAATAGGGTGGGACCCGTAGCACAGTGGGTAGGGCGCCAGCCACATACACCAAGGGTGGCGGCTTTGAACACGACCTGGACCAACTAAAACAATGACAACAACAACAACAAAAATAGCTGGGTATAGTCCCCGCTACTTGGGAAGCTGAGGCAAGAGAATCACTTAAGCCCAAGAGTTTGAGGTTGCTGTGAACTGTGACACCACAGCACTCTACCCAGGGCGACAGTTTGAGACTCTGTCTCAAAAAAATAAAAAAATGAAAAAATTTACCCATGATATATGTACACCTATAACACTGTAAAAATTCTGTGAAATTAGGAAATTTAATTCATAATTAATATCATTAATTATCTAATAGATATCAAAAAATATCACAGACTTTTAAGTGACTGAGTAAATAATTTATGCCATACCCTCAGGAAAAAGTGAAAATAGAGATCACAGTAATAGCTAATATTCACAATAGAATGTTTTCTTATTAATAATGCCATCATACATTTTCCACTTATTTTTCTTTCTGACCAAAGCACTTGACTTCTAAATGTCATACAAGAATAAGTAGGCTGGGTGCCTGTCGCCTAGTGGTTAGGGCGTAAGCCACATGGCTCCAGGACTAGTGGGTTCGATCCCTGCCTGAGCCTGCTAAACAAACAACAAGCAAAACAATAGCGAGGCCTTGTGGCGGGCACCTATATCCCAGCTACTAGGGAGGCTAAGGCAAGAGAATTGCTTGAGCCCAAGAGTTTGAGGCTGCTGTGAGCTATGATGCTACGCCACTCTACCGAGGGTGACAAAGAAAGACTCTATTTCAATAAAAAAAAAAAAAAAGAATAGTTAAATCCTAACTACTCTAAACATAACCAACTTACCAGCAAGCAAAGTCATAAGTCAGAGAAATTAATTTTCCTAGTAATTAAGGAAAACATTTTCTAAAAGATTTAAAGCGTTGAGAAGAAAAGGCATAACCCAAATCTTAAGAAGAAAAGTAAGTGGCTCTGCACCCATTACTGTGCCACCACATGCCCTGAGGCTTGTGGGTTCAAACCCCACCAGGACCAGCTAAAACAACAACTGCAACAAAAAAATAGCTGGGTATGTGATGGACACCTGTAGTCCCAGCTACTTGGGAGGCTGATTGCTTAAGCCCAAGGGTTTGAGGTTGCTGTGAGCTGTGACATGATATAGTGAGACTCTGTCTCAAAAAAAAAAAAAAGAAAAAAAAGAAAGATAGCTCAGTGCCTATAGCTCAGTGGCTGGGGTGCCAGCCACATACACCAGAGCTGATGGGTTCAAATTGAGCCCAGGCCTGCCAAAAACAGTGACAACTACAACCCCCCCCTAAAAAAAAAAAAAAAAATTGCCAGGCCTTGTGGCGGGCGCCTATAATCCCAGCTACTTGGGAGGCTGAGGCAAGAGAATTGCTCAAGCCCAAGAGTTTGAGGTTGCTGTGAGCTGTGATGCCCTCTACCTAGGGCAACATAGTGAGACTCTGTCTGAACAAAAAAAAAAAAAGAAAAAGAAGTAACATTAAATATATTTTCAGCACAAAGATTAGTATTCTAATTTCTAGACCCCCATAAGCGATTATTTATTTTTTATTAAGACTAATTTGGAAAGTAACTGAAGTACTCTATCTAAACAAACACAAATCTTTCAGTTGAATGGAAAAAGGCATATGGAGCAAAAAGGGGGTGAAGTTCTGGTTCCTCCCTTCTTGTTTTCCTTGGATTCATTACTAACACACTTGGAGAGTGATTTTTTTCCAAATCTAATAGGGATAAAATAATACCTACCTTCACGTACCTTGCTGTGAGGCTGAAAAACTAAATTAAAAGACAGAGCTTATTCAACTTCTGTCTCCAAAGCTTAACACCTGATTCTCCCTATTGAATGGAAGTATTCAGTGATTTATTTTTTGTTACTGTTTATTTTTAAACAGCTACCTTAACAATAGTTGGGCTTATGCTTATAAAAATGTTAATCTAAATAAAACATTCAAAATAATTTTCAAAATAATCTCTGATACAATAAATTTAAAACTAAATTCCCTTGTCCCATCCTTCCACCTTCATTGAGGCTAAAATTCTTAACTTTCAGATAGTTACTACCTTATCTTTCAATAACATCCTCATACTTGTGTTTCTCGATTTAAATGTTTTTTTGAGTCAAGGTTTCACTCCACTCCCCAGGATAGGATGCAGTGGCAATGCTCACAGTGCATGGTAACCTCTAACACCTGGGCTCAAGCAAGTCTCTTAGCCTCCTCAGTAGCTAGAACTACAGGCTTATGTCACCAACCTCAGCTGACTTTTTTTTTTTTTTTTGAGACAGAGTCTCACTATGTCGCCCTTGGTAGAGTGCAGTGGCATCACAGCTCACAGCAACCTCAAACTCTTGGCCTTAAGTGATTCTCTTGCCTCAGCCTCCTAAGTAGCTGAGACTACAGGCACCCACCACAACGCCCAGCTACTTTATGTTGCAGTTGTCATTATTGTTTAGCTGGCCCGGGCCGGTTTGCATCTGCCAGCCTCAATGTGGCTGGCGCCCACTATGCTTCAGGTGCTGAGACTTTTTTTTTTTTTTTGGTGGGGGGGGAAATAAGAGTCTCAACCTTGTGGCCCTGGATGGAGTGCTGTGGCATCACAGCTCACAACAACCTCCAACCTGGGCTCAAATGATCCTCTTGCCTCAGTTTTTCTATTTTTAATAGAGACGGGGTCTTGCTTTTACTCAGGCTGATCTCAAACTGATGAGCTCAAGAAATCCACCTGCCTCAGCCTCCCAGTGGGCTAGGATTACAGGCATGAGCCACTGCACCCAGCCTGATTTTTTTTTTTTAAGCAAAGACAGTGCCTCACTATGTTGCCCAAGCTGATCTCAAGCAATTCTCCTGCCTCAACCTCCCAAACTGCTAGGATTAAAGGTGTGAGCCACCGCTCCCAGCTGATTTATACATTAGACATTATTCTACTGACTTTCCACTATTATGATAACTTTTATACTTAAACCACTTCCCCACCCACAGGTCTAACACTGCTTTCCTTTCTTACATAATTTTAGGGAAGTAGTTACTAAATGCCTTATTTTCCTTCTTCTATTCGCTATTATATCTTCAGTTTTCCCCTGATATTCCACTATGTTATATAATCAAATTCTCCTTTTTAAGAGAAACTTCCATTCCTCTATTCTGCATTCTACTAACTGCTAGCATTTAGTGTTACTATTGAGAAGTCTGATGTCATTCTCCCAATCCTTTATAATAAATTATTTTTCTTTGTAGAATGGTTGCAAGTTGTTTCTTTATTCCTAAGTGATCTAAAATTTCATGACTCCTTAGTCCTGTGATCCCTTGCCATTGAGAGACTTTTGGAGCCAAGACACGTTTCAATGAAAATAAATGGTTCAATATATAAAATAAGTGTCAGAACTATAAGAAGCCACAAAATTAGTAAAATAGTTCCTGCTGTCGAAAGAGATTAAAATTACCAAGAAAGGAAAGCAAACACTATGATGATAATAAGGGGTTCAATCTTATTTATGACAGATAGATGCAAAGAATTTAGTGCGCTCAGAGAGAAAAAAAACATGTCTGGTTTCAAAGAAAGAGTGGGGAGACACAAAATGATTCACATAAAGTTGGAAGCAACTTCTGCTGCAATTTAAAGAATGAGCATGACAAGTGATAGGGATGGGCAGCATTAGAGAGATAAAACAGCATGAACAAAAGCACGATATCAGAAAACAAGTGGTGCATGCAGGGATTACTGACTACTTCCAAACTGACTACAGCATCAAGATACATGAAGAAAGAAACTGTAGGTAGACACGGCAATTGAGGTTGGTTGGGCATGGAGAACCTCAATTTCCCCTGCTGAGGAGTCTGAAATTACTATTAGATCTGGTTAGCATTTTGCAAATTACAATTTTAAAATAACTCTTAAAACAATAAAAGAAAGCGAAATGAATTCAGGTTCAACTAACAGTTATGAAAATGGACTTACATATGATTAGATCTTCTTCCTCTATTTGTTTTCTTTCCTATGACTGGAGTGCCAAAATGCTCAGGGTTGGTGAGTGGGAGCTGGTCTAATGTCTGTGGGTAAGAACATAAACCCATCAAAAGTTATTACTTTGCAAGTGCTTTCCTTTTTTTTTAAACCAAATCAGTTTAAGAATATTTTCCGATTTTGAGATTAAAAGTCTCCCAAAGGAAACCTAAAACATAACTTTCCTGAAGATAGAAAATTCTTGTTTTAAAGATATTAGAATAAAGAGGAATAAGTCCAACACTGGGGAAAAAGAAAGTGAAAAGAAATTTGGCTGATCTCTGTAGATGATTCAATACCTATATGAAGGCTGACAGGCATCTAACATAATTAAAATAAAAAACAAAACAAACATAGCTCAGTGGAAACACAAATGTGAAAGTTAAAAAACTTATTTGTTGTAAGGACCTAACTACTAGGATGGGGCCAAATGCAGCTCCAATTTTTCTTTATACATAGGAAATCTATAAAACAAAATTCTTAATAACAGAAACAATGAATATCAAGATGAGCATCAATTGTCTGAAAAAGGCTTAAGTTATTTTACTGCTCAGCAAACATTTTCTACAATAAACCTTTTCAAAAGAAAGTGTAAAATCTTAGCTTTTCCATATTTAATTTTCTTCCTTTCCAATTTGCAGCATCGACATTATGCTTGGTATGAAACTAATAACAAATGAACAGTTCTTTCTTTCTCTTAACCCTTTTTTCCCTCACCTCCATCTGATAAAACAAGATTTTCCAGGCAAGAACTGGCTGAGGGTTGAAGGCAGAAAGAAAAAAACAAGGTATTTTGGAATGATTCCCCTATTTTCTCAGTATCAGACACTTCGCAGATTTTTTTAGCCATTTTTCTTATCTTTATTTCTTGAAAAGGTTTATATACCTAAAACGTATTAACCCGAAGATGCTATCCAACTAACTTAATTCTCCGAAAATCAATTCTGAGAAAATGCCTACGTTTTCTTCATTTTTTAGATTTTACACAGGTGCTATTATCTTCATCACCCCCAGAACTAATAGAGATTCCCAGGAAAACTTTCAGTATGAAATTGAAGGTGAGAAAATAATTAGGATAAAGAGACTTCTTAAAGTTATAAACAAGTGCGGTTTAAGAAAGGCTGTCAAAGCAGCAGTTCTCAACCTGTGAGTCGTGACACACGGGCACAGAATTAAAGGGTCGCAGCATTAGGAAGGTTGAGAACCACTGATGTAGAGTTAAAGATCAGACATCTAAACAAATTAATGATAATTCTTTTTAATATTTAACTTTTATTTATTTATTTTTAGAGTCAGGGTCTCCCCTGTCGCTCAGGCTAGAGTCCAGTAGCACAATTGTAACTCACTGTAACCTCAAACTCCTGAGCTCAAGTGATTCTCCCATGTAGGCCTCCCAAGGAACTGAAACTACAGGCACATGCTACTGTGCCAGCTAATTCTTTTTATTTTATTTTTGTTTTTTGAAACAGTCTCACTATATCACCTTTGGTAGTGGGCCATGGCGTCACAGCTCACAGCAACCTCAAACTCATGGGCTCAAGTGATTCTCTTGCCTCAGCCTCCCAAGTAGCTGGGACTACAAGCGCCCGCTACAACGCCTGGCTATTTCTTTGTTGCAACTGTCGTTGTTTAGCTGGCCTGGGCAGGGTTCAAACCCACCAGCCTCGGGGCATGTGGCCAGCGCCGTAACCATGGTGCTACAGGGGTCGAGCCTAATTCTTTTTATTTTTATAGAGACAGTGTCTCACTATGTTGTCCAGGTTGGTCTCAAGCAATCCTCCTACCTCAGGCTCCCGAAATGCTGAGATTACAGGTGTTAGCCGCCACACTTAAGACTAAATTCTTTTTTTTAAGAGCTAGAGTTTCACTTTATTGCCCTCCACAGAGTGTGGTGGCGTCATAGCTCAATGAAACCTCAAACTCTTGGGCTCAAGAGATTCTCTTGCCTCAGCCTCCCAAGTAGCTGGGACTACAGGGGACTCGCCACAATGACAGGCTATTTTTAGAGACAGGGTCTCACTCTTGCTCAGGCTGGTCTCAAACTTGTGAGCTCAAGCAATCCACCTGCCTTGCCCTCCCAGACTGCTGGATTAGGTGTGGGCCACTGTTCCTGGCCTCACTTTTTAAATTGATAAATTCTGAAAACAATGATGAACTCAACTATGAAAAGGGAAAGCACATTAATCTTTTTTGCACAATTCATTACCAGCTATGTAATTTAACTAAGATATACAGATATATGTATATAATAACAAAGAATTTATGGTAGAGAGAAAAAGTATAGCCATAATACTTTAGAATAACTAAAGATTGCCTCCTTCAGGAGACAAAAATTCTACATTTCACAGGACAAAAAAAATAAAAATAAAAATCTGATCTTTCAAATTTAGTTTGTACAGAATCTATCCGCTGTTCCAATGAATCTTTTTTTTTTTTGTAGTTTTTGGCCAGGGCTGGGCTTGAACCTGCCACCTCCGGGATATGGGGCAGGTGCCCTATTCCTTTGAGCCACAGGTACTACCCTGTTCTTAATTTAAGATTCTTAATGAATCTTAAATCGGGTATTTAAAAAATATTATTTTGAGTCAAAAGCTGTCCTAAACACAATATGGGGTCAAATCTAACCTCCTCAGAAATTAATTTTCATCAATGCCTAATTATACCTCCAAAGGGTGAAAATTTTAAAATAATGTGAATATTACTTTGGTGGTAACTACATTGTATCACTAAATTACTATATTTCGTAGAAAGGGGAGAAAATAACTTGGATTCATTTTACACCAAGAGCAGGTGGATTAAATGGCTATCCCCTCACAAAAAAATTAAAGTTGCCATCTTGAAAGTAAATGTCTAAATGTATTAAGTATGTTCATCATTTTGCTTGCTACAAGAAAGAAAATCTCTAAAGAGGTGTTTGAGAATTATATATAGTAATTTTTTTTTTTTTTGAGACAGTCTCACTATGTCGCCCTCAGTAGAGTGCCGTCATATCACAGATCACAGCAACCTCAAACTCTAGGGCTTAAATGATTCTCTTGCCTCAGCCTCCCAAGTACCTGGAACTACAGACGCATGCCACAACAACCAGCTATTTTTTGTTGCAGTTGTTGTTTAGCTGGGCGTGGCCGGGTTTGAACCCACCAGCCCCGTTGTACGTGGCTGGTGTCGTTACCACTGTGCTACAGGTGTCAAGCCAATAACTTTGAAATAAAAGAGCACAGACTATCTCTAGTATGTAACAAGGAGTTAGAACAATAGAAAGCACTATCTTGGTTGCTCAATCCACATCCAGGCAATCATGAGCATCTTTTATTTCAGGGACAGAAAACGTTACAGGGTGGGGGTGAGTGTGGAAGTTCTCTTATCCTATATCTAAAGAGTAGAAAACTAGAGACTCCTAGAACCTATATCAAAGAGACAAAGAAAATTCCATAGGCCTAGGGGATAAATGTCTATAGCTATATTGCCTAAAATGGGCTGCTGGAAATACGGAACTAGGATTTTATCTTATCTTTCTCCACACTTTTCAACTGCATGTAATAATCCAGGGAGAATACAGGATGATGAATCTACTTTTGGATAGTCAAATTATGAATACTCCCTATAAAAATCCCAATTGTCCTACAGATGTTAAGCAGTGGGTAACATACTAAGATGGTTATGTCTAAAACCAGTGATTTCAATGTTGGAATTTGAACTGACTTAAATGCTAGTGTCATCTTTTGCCATGAAAATCTTGACTTTCAGTCTGTAAGCATACAGCTTTTTTTTGAGACAGTCTCAAGCTGTCACCTTGGGTAGAGTACCTTGGCATCACAGCTCACAGCAACCTCAAACTCTTGGGGTTAAGCGATCCTTTTCCTTCAGCCTCCCAAGTAGCTGGGACTATAGGCGCCTGCGACAACGCCCGGCTATTTTTTGGTTGTAGTTGTCACTGTTGTTTGGCAGGCCCGGGCTGCATTCGAACCCACCAGCTCTGGTGTATGTGGCTGGCACCCTAGCTGGTTAGCTACAGGCGCCAAGCCTGTAAGTATATAGGTTATTAATGGGATTAGTAGCCCAAAATATCATCTGTATAAGGTCTTTTCCTCTAAAAGACCGAAGTTTTACTAATAATGATACTGAGTAGTCTTTCAAAAACGTAAGACTTTTTTAAAATGTCAAATAAAGAGAATAATAGACAATAAATTCCCCTATTGTGTATACTCTTGACCATGTCTTCACAGAGCTCAAAACACTTAAATTGAGAAATAGTTTTAATTGTCTGATTAATGCTTTTTCTCTTCCAACAGATGATAAGTACTCAAGGAAAAATTCTATGTCTATATGCCTTACTCTTGTGCTCCAGTACCTAGCAGAACTCCCGGCATGTGGAAAAGGAGTAAAGGAACTGTGTCCTAGTATTCTAATTTCCCTCCAGCAAAATATAAATAAAATAAATACCTGCAAAGCAACAATGTAAAACTGAACCTCCTTAAAAATATAAAGGAAACTGCTTGCTCATGTTACTTTACCCCTTATACTACAACTGTCTTACGAACCATTCCATCTTAAAATTCTCTTGCTAAGCCAGACATGTCGGTTTATGCCTCTAATCCTAGAACTCTGGGAAGCCGAGACAGGAGGATCACTTGAGTTCAGGAGCTCAAGGCCAGCCTGATTAAGAGCCAGACCCCAACTCTACTAAAAATAGAAAAATTAGCCCAGTATTGTGCCTAGTGCCTGGCACCTACAGTCCCAGCTACTCAGGAGGGTAAGACAGGAGGACTGCTTGAGCTCAGACGTTTCGGGTTGTTGCAAACTAGGCTAAGGCCATGGCACTCTAGCCTGGGCAAAAATGAGTGTCTCAAAAATAATAATAATAATAATAATAATAATAATAATTTTTTTTTTCAAGAGGGTCTTGCTCTGCCAGCCAGGCTGGAGAGCAGGGGTATAGTCACAGCTCACTACAGCCTTGAACTCCTGGGCTTAAGGCGATCCTCCTGCCTCAGCCTCTTAAGTACCTAGAACTAGAAGCCACTATGCTGAGCTAATTTTTTCATTTTTTTGTAAAGACAGGATCTTACTATGCTACCAAGGCTGGTGTCAAACTCCTGACCTTAAGCAATCCTCCTCTCTCAGCCTCCCAAAATACTGGAATTATAGGTGTGAGCCACTGTGCCCCACTAGTTATTATTTTAGATATTTCTTTATTTTTTTATTTTTTTTTAGAGACAGAGTCTCACTTTATCGCCCTCGGTAGAGTGCCATGTCATAGCTCACAGCAACCTCCAGGTCTTGGGCTTAGATGATTCTCTTGCCTCAGCCTCCCGAGTAGCTGGGACTACAGGCGCCCGCCACAATGCCTGGCTATTTTTATTGTTGTTATTGTTGCAATTTGGCCGGGGCAGGTTCCAACTCGCCACCCTTGGTATATGGGGCTGGTGCCTTACTTACGGAGCAACAGGTGCCGCCCTATTTTAGATATTTCTCTGGATCAAACAAATAAGATGCATATCTTCACTTACCAGGTAAAAAAGAACGTTTCAAGCCCCCCCACCCCCGACTGACTATAACTGTACAAATGTCCTACTTAAGAGTAATAAAACTCTGGGAGAATTCTATACTTCATCACTGTACCTACTCCAAAGTTGTATTTCCAACCTTCACAATTAATTTAACACATATTTATTAAAAGCTTTTGTGTAGAAATTTGGGGAAAGGAGGGCCTATCAATTGAGAAAATAGGATATTCCCCTAAAACAGCTTGAATTCTTCTAGGGAAAATAGGAAGGAAGAGTAACAAAAAGATCACATAAAACAAGAGTAAGAAAGAGAACTGCAAAAACATCAAAGGGCAAAGAGATCAAATGTGGGTTAGAGAACTCATGAAAGATGTCATCACGCAGCATTTCTAGTCCCCTCACAGCATAAGAAAGAGTCCAAGGGGAGGAGAGAAGTAGAAAAGGAACCAAGAAAGGGAAGTATGGATCACATTCTGGAAATACCAAATGGTCTAGTAAAGCAGAACTAGAGGGAAATGGTAAATATGAAACAACAGATAGGCAGTAATCATAACACAGAAAACCTGCCCCAAATTCTGAATTTAAATCAGAATCCAATCACTTAGTGAAACAAAAATATTTTCAAAACACAAAACCATAAAATAAAAACTAAAGTTTAATAAGTTATTATTAAAACATCCCCCCCAAAACATGTTTCTAATTAGTAACTAGGAAAAAAAAACCGTAAGTCTGACTACAGTATACATCATTTGGTATTTATAGACTGGACTAGAGAACGTAACACCATTTACATCAATATGTCTATCTTTCAAATTCTGAATTGCAAGCTACTGAGTTATAAAACTCTGAACCCTCCTTCTTAGTAACACCTTTCAAGAATATGGGTTTTGCACTAGAAAGCATTAGTGTGAAAAGTTAGCTCTGGCCATCATTTCCTCCTCTATAAATTGGGCATAGTAGTAGTAACTACCTCATGTTGCTACAAATATAATAATGTACATAAAACACTTGGCAAAGTCCCTGGCAATTATAAACACTTTATTTATTCATGCTACTAACCTAACATCTACTCAGTTTCTAACATGTGCCAGGAACTGTGACATGAACTAAAAAGAAAGTGATAAAGAAGACATATTAAGTCCTTGCCTTTATGACATATTCTAGTGAGGAAAGCAGACAATAAATAAAGAATTAAGTACCTACACATATTCTGATGCCAGGGAATACATCTCATAAAGAAAACTAATCAGCCTAAAAGGATGAAGAAGAGTGGCAGGACTATTTTAGAAAGGGGTCAGGCAATTCTTCTTTAAGGAGAGGTGGCAACAATCTCAGCTACCAGCAGCAGTAGCAGGTGCAGCAGCAGCACTGAGAGACCGCTTGTTGTATCCACACATCCTTTAACTATGACATGGTTGAAGTGGATTACAAGTCATACAGTTCTTTTTTATGATTACTTACAAATTTTAGAACTTGCCTGAAGATAGTAATTAAGCAACGCCACCGTGTTTTCTTTGTAGACAAATGATAAAATATTTTTTAGACAAAAAAGACAGAACCCAGTGCTCACACACAAGCCTTAAAAAGGTTTCATAAATTAATGGTATTATGTATAATGAATTTTCCTGAATAATGAGTAACTTGACTGAGTTGAGAAAACAAAAACATACCCTCCCAAAATAAAACATTAAGACATGTTTATTTCTTAAAAGATTACTTACTTCACTTTCAGCAAAATGCCTTTCTCCTTTCAGGCACAGTGAAGATCGTCTCAGCGTCTTCTCATCTCCATCATCAAAAACTATGAGAAAAGGTAAAAACGGAAGCTACTGGAGGATTTTCAAAGATTAACAAGATAATATAAATTATCATTTAATTGAGTGCAAATAGACCTATTAAGATTACATTTGTAATTTCAGTTCATATTTTGTTTTCTAACATTAACTTCAAATATAGTTTTTACAGTATCTTTTCCAACTGCTAGTGAAAAAGAAACAATAGACATGAAGTGAAAACATATTCCCCGAAACAGAAAACACCAAATAAAAATAATTTGGTAAATAAATAATTAATTATATTAAATAATTATCATTTAATTGACATTCCAGGAGAAAGCCAATTAAATAATTAACCCTTCTTAAGATGGCAAAGGAGAGGCAAGTTTCCCTGCTAATAGATACTCACAGACTTACCTAAGAAACAGAAGATTACAAATTTATAGTCAGACCGCCCCTTTTAAAAATGATTATTTTTTCATTATTTAAAGCAGGGTTTCTCCAGCTTGACACAACTGATATATTGAGACAGGTAAAAATCTCTGTTGTGGCAAGCTTATCTTGTGCAACACAGGCTATTTAGCAGACCCTTCGCCTCTGCCCACTAAAAGCCAGTAGCACAACTTTTCCAGTTACACAAACCTAGTATGTCTCCAGACATTGCCAAACAGGGTGGTGGTACAAATTTACCCTGGTTGAAAATTAATGACTTAAAGTACTAAAATGTCTACACTAACTCAAATGAAGTAATCATTTCAAATCACCATGATGTATACTTTAAATGTATACAACTATATTATACATTGATATATTATATATTGTGAATTATGTTATATATTATATCACTATATATTGTGAATTATATCTCAATAAAACTGAAAAAAATTTTAAGCAATTAAAAATAAAAAAAACTAAGACATCCCAATAAAACTACTCTAAGTCCATAGATATGTAATATGAGCATATTTATATGATATGAATAATTTTAGGATATATTACATTCCTCAGAAATCATGGAAAAAAGAATACCTCTATTTCAAATAAAGTTATCAGACGTCAATTTTAGAAATCAGACTTTTTGTTTAGGGCAGGCACATTAGCTCACACTTATAATCCTGGCACTCCAGGCTGAGGCAGGTGGATTGCTTGAGCTCAGGAGTTCAAGACCAACCTGAGAAAGAGTGAGACCCCATCTCTAAAAATAGGCAATGTGGCAGGCACCTATAGCCCCAGCTAGTCAGGAGGCTGAGGCAGGAGGATCATTTGAGGTTGGCGTGAGCTATGATGCTACAGCACTTTACTGAGGATGATAAAATGAGACTTCTAGCTCAAGGAAATGAAAAACAGGAATTATACAGCTTTTGCCTATCAAATTTAGGTTTTGATATTATATAACACATTACATTCTGTGGCACTGAATAAATAACTTTTACTACATTTTTTAATGTTATAAACTAAAATGAACAATAAAAGTGCCACACTTATGAGACTGACCACTATACCTAATTACCATTTATACTTACTACACAGAATTACGTTTAGTCCTACAACTTACATAAAGTCAAATATTTCTTTATGTCTCAAAAATAAAATAATTTTCCCTTCACCAGATTTTATTCTCATCTCCCCCCCAAATATAAACAAAACTTACCTATACTATTTCAAAACTCTATCTAATCCTGACATCACCAAAGACATTTTACCAGGTGCTTACACTTATCTCTGAGGTTATTAAACAGTAAGAATTACTGACATTTTATAAGCAATACTGAGATAATGGCTATCAATTAAAAAAGCAATCATTATTTCAGATGTTTGAAAAAATACATACTGTAGGTAAAATTAAAACTTATTTTTAAAACAAAAATAAAAATATAAAGGAATTGTAGAACACATTAGAAATTATAACAATGATTGAAGTAAGGCCTTCTTTAAAAAGATTCAAAAGTAAAACCACAAAGGAAAAAGGTCACCACACAAAAACTGACTGTATGAAAATTTTTTAAAAATGAGATAAAAATAAAACAACAGCAGAAAAATATTTATAACTGAAGTAGCAGCAAAAGTTTAATATCCACACTATATGAAGAACTCATATCCTAAAAACAGTAAGAAAAAGTCTTAACACCAGGAGGAAAAGGAGAATGGGAAGAGCCAGCAATTCACAATAGAGAACATACAAATGAAATGACGTTCCTTCAATAAAAATACACGAAAAAAATGTTTGATCTCTCTACTAATCCTGGGAGGGGAATTTTTTAATTTTGGAGACAGGGTCTCTGTCATTGCTGCTAGAGAGGATGACATCATCACAGCTCGGTGCAACTCCCAACTTCTACCTACAGTCAACTGATCCTTCTGCTTCAGCCTCTGAAGTAGTTGGGACTACAGGCACATGCCACTATGCTGGGATAATTTTTATAATTTTTGTAGGGAGAGTCTTGCTATGTTACTCTGGAGTTTCAAACTCCTGGCCTCAAGCAATCCACCTCAGCCTCCCAAAGTGCTAGGAATACAAACATGAGTCACTACACTAGCCAGGTGGGGCATGTTAAGATAAAACTGAGATCCTTCTTTTGAGTCCAAATTGGCAAAAAATTTTAGGTGCCTGTGGCTCAAAGGAATAGGGTGCCGGCCCCATATGCCGGAGGTGGCGGGGTCAAACCCAGCTCCGGTCAAAAACTGCAAAAAAAAAAAAAATAAATAATTTTTTTTTTTAAACCTAACATTAAATCTGACATGGAGTAAGAAACAAATACACTTCATATACTATTCATAAGAGTTTAATATAGTCTTTTAGAAAGGCAGTTTTCATCAAGCACTAAAGTTTTAAAAGTACATTTCCCTTCAATCTATGTCTGTTTCTTAGTATATACACGAGAGAAACATTAGGATAATGTACACATACAAAAGACATCCAATTCAGCATTTATTTTAATAACAAGTAAACTGACATCATCAGTAAGAAAATAAACTATAGTATATCCATTATTACGAAACATACTACAGTCAAAATTAATTTGTTATACAAGAATGTGATTTTTTTTTTTTTTTTGAGATAAGAGTCTCACTTTGTCACCCTAGGTAGAATACTGTGGCCTCATCAAAGCTCATTGCAACCTCAAATTCTTGAGCTCAAGCAATCCTCCTATCTCAGCCTCCTGAGTACTGGGACAACAGGCACATGCCACAGTGCCCAGCAAGTATTTTCTATTTTTAGTAGAGTCATAGTCTTATTCTTACTCAGGCTGGTCTCAAACTCCTGAGCTCAAGCACTCCTTCCTCATCTCAGCCTCCCAGAGTGCCAGGATTACAGACATGAGTCTAGACAATGTTAGTATCTTTAACAATACTGAACTGTACACTTAAAAATAATAAGATAGACTCGGCACCCATAACTCAGTGGGGAGCCTGCCATATACACTGGGGCTGGTGAGTTTCAACCCTGCCCGGGCCTGTTTAAACAACAATAACAACTACAACAACAACAACAAAAAATAGCCAGGGTTGTGGCAAGCACCTGTAGTCCCAGCTACTTGGGAGGCTGAGGCAAGAGAATTGCTTAAGCCCAAGAGTTGGAGGTTGTTGTGAGCTGTGACATCACAGTACTCTACTGAGGGCAACATAGTGTGACTCCATCTCAAAAAAAAAAAGGTAAGATAAAAAACAAATTTCAGATACACTTAGAAGTAAAAATAGCTAGAAATCCAATTGCATGACACATTAAAGAATTTCAAATTATATTATATATGCATGCATACATTTTTGAAATAATTTTTAGAAGATCCAGAAGGATAGAGAGCATTAACTAATCACATCATGGCATCGAGAGAGGAAGAAGTGAATCAAGGAAATTTCACTTTATTTGTATTATTTACGATAATCTTTATTTGCATAATTAAAAATACATTTTTAAAAGAAAATGTACTCTCTTACCTACTGTGTACCAACTCGCATCTGTTAATTTATTGATAACAGCTTCCTGATATGCACCATCAAGATTCTTCACTTCCACAATAGCTCCTACCTAAAATGTTTTTTAAATGTTAGAAAAAGTTTTTAAACACAAATGAACAAACCAAAAAAATTTGTTTTTATTTTTGTTTTGAGACAGAGTCTCACTATGTCACCCTGGGTAGAGTGCCATGACGTCACAGCTCACAGCAACCTCAAACTTTTGGGCATAAGCAAGTCTCTTGCCTCAGCCTCCCAAGTAGCTGGGACTACAGGTACCTATCACAATGCCCAGCTATTTTTTGGTTGTAGCTGTCATTATTTAGCAGGCCTGGGCCAGGCTTGAACCCGCCAGCCTCGGTGTATGTGGCCAGCGCTATTACTGAGCTATAGACACCGAGCCATGTTTTTTGTTTTTAAACTGAGTGCATGGGGTGAAGAATAAAATAACTACTGACTTGATTTAAAGTACCAGCACTTTTACCCACCAATGTTTTTGTACCATCAATGAAAATGTTAACATAATGAAAAGGCAAATAATACCTAAGGATATTAAGAAAACAGTTTTGTCCTTTCAACTGCCCTAAAATAGTCTGCAGAACTTTCAGGGGTCATGAGGCCATATTTGGAGAACCAATGTCTGTGAAATTAACTGTCCTTGCCCCATATTTCCACTGCTCTTTCAAGGATGCTAGAGAAAGAGTAGGACCATTAAAAACTTGCTCAGAGGTTGCCTTAAGGGTTAGAATGTACCACTAATGACAGCCATTTCAAACATTTTCCACTTGTTCAAGAAAATGCTAACAATTACATTTACATGGTCTTTACAGTGGTGACAAAAAACAGACATGTTCAAAAGAGACTTTTAGCCCTACACAGTATCCAAAAGAGGAAAGAGAACTCCATAGACAAAACTTTCATTAAATGACAACAGTCAATAAATACTTGCTATAATGATTTAGATATTATTTTCATGTAAACTCATTATTGAAAATGTATTGAGGCCAAATGACAATCACTTCTGGTAGATTTACTTCGTCTAAGAGAAACATTTATCCAAATGTCAACATTTTCTATAAGGTAATGAAAAGCTACAAAATGAATTAGGGAACAATTCAAAATCTATAGACAAAAGCCTACAAACAAAACAGATATTTCTATAATCTTGAAATCAAAATTTTATAGACTTGCTTATTTCAAAATTAAAATGATCCCAAAGCCCAATCACATACAAAAAAAATTTTAATGAAGAAATACCAGAAAAGCAAACTAGACTAATAAGACCATAATCAAGGTGGCTAGAGCAATACCAGGAGAAAATGATGGATGAAAGCGACAAAGTAGTAGCCTTTTCTATCCCTGCAACACTGAATGATACCTTGGTACCTGTGGGCCTGTTCTGAGTGAACAGGACAGGTAGGCAGTGAAGATATATGTTGCTGTACTTACCAGACAAAAATACAGTAAGACAAGGTATGTATGTATACCGAGTATACAGAGGGCATGATGTTTCAATTACAGACTGTGAGCCTGTCAGAATTTTGGTTCTGCCATTTCTGGTTGTGAGACCTTGACTAAATCACTTCCCTTTGGTTTCCTCCTCTGTAAAGAGCTAACAAGAGGATTAAATAAAATAGTATGTGTGTAAGACTTAGCACAGTACAAGCATATACTGAGTGCTAAATGAATTGTGGCTAACACTCTGTCCCTTTGTTCCTGCAAATCACAAACAGGCATATGTAATGTTAAAGATGTACTAAACAGAAATGCTGGAAAAGAATTTTTAAAAGGCGTGATTAAAAACAAAAAAAAACTTTAGAGTTTTAGTCCTCCATAGTACCTACTATATGTGCAAGGTAGTAATGCCTTAGAAATCCAATTAAAAGTTTAAAAATCAGCAACAAACAAAAGTTGACAAATATATCTAACTCTTCACTTGATCTTAGCCAAAAGGACGAGAAGCGATACAAATATATCTAACTTCAAAAAGTAAAGCTTCATCAGTGCAGGATTTTTCTTACATCTATATATGTTTCTTAAATTCTCTTAGCGTTTCTTAAAATTCTCCCAAATGGATTAGTATCCATTTTCAGACACTTAAAAGAGCCAAAGAACAAATGGCAACTCACACACTCCCTTTAGCCTGCTTATTAAAAGAAAGTAACATAGGCTCAGCACCAGTAGCTCAGCGGCTAGGGAGCCAGTCACATACACGGGAGCCTGGTGGGTTCAAATCCAGCCTGGGCCTGCCAAACAACAATGACAACTACAACAAAAAAATAGCTGGGCATTGTGGCGGGTACATGTAGTCCCAGCTATTTGGGAGGCTGAGGCAAGAGAATCATTTAAGCCCAAGAGTTTGAGGTTGCTGTGAACTATTGACACCACAGCACTCTACCAAGGACAACATAGTGTGACTGTCTCAAGAGAAGAGAAGAGAAGAGAAGAGAAGAGAAGAGAAGAGAAGAGAAGAGAAGAGAAGAGAAGAGAAGAGAAGAGAAGAGAAGAGAAGAGAAGAGAAGAGAAGAGAAGAGAAGAGAAGAGAAGAGAAG
>CAUYPK010016870.1:0-13703 GCA_963574355.1 Loris lydekkerianus | reverse complement strand
GGCATATCTGGAAAGTTCTCCTTCATAATCTCATGGAGAAGAGACTCTGTGCCTTGTGAAGCCACTTTGTCACTTTCGGGGATCCCTATAAGACGAATATTGGTTTTGTTTGAATTATCGCAGAGCTCTCTGAGAGAGTGGTCTGTTTTTGCTCTCCATTTCTCTTCTTCTTTGAGGGTTTGGGAGTGTTCGAAAGCTTTGTCTTCAATGTCAGAAATCCTTTCTTCTGCTTGCTCCATTCTGTTACTGAGGGATTCTACTGTGTTCCTCAAATATTTGAGGGATGCAACTTCTTGTCTCAATGTGTCAAAATCTTTGGTCATTTGGTCTTTGAATTCATTGAATTCTTGAGATAACTTTTGGAATTCTAATTTGATCTTATTTGCAATCCAGATCCTGAATTCAATGTCTGACATCACAGCTATTTGTTTGTGTATGGGGTCTTGTGCTGTTTCTGCCCCATTGATCCTTGGGGGAGTTGATCTACTCTGATTATTCATATTGCCAGAGTTTTTCCATTGATTTCACCTCATGATAGTTTTTCACCGTTGCCTCTGGCCGTCCTCAGAGTTGGGGAGGTGTCTCTCCAAGATTAGACCCCAGTGGGATCACTCTATTGTTGCTGGATCTTTGTAGGGAGTGACCCTGTGTAGTTCCTCTGGGGTTGCTCCAGCTACGGAGTTCTGGTTGTGGAAGCAGCTTTGGTGTATGACATACCCGGATCCAGCAACAGGGCTGGAGGTGGTGTGCGCAGTTCTGGCGCCCAGTGACTTTGGCACAGAGAACCCAAGTCTCCAGCAGTCTCTGGCCAGGAGAAGGGCTCTACGCAGAGGCAGGGAAGGGTTCTACGCAGAGGCAGGGAGGGCTCCAGAGGGCATGCAGCTACCAGAGTCCCTGGCCAGATGAACGGGCTAGTGTGGAGGCTGGTAGGACACAGGAGGGAGGACGCAGGGTTGCGTGGCTCCTACAGTTCCTAGTCAGGGAATGTGGAGGCCCGGTGGGTGCGGGTCACCGGTCTGGGGTCTCTGCACAGCTCTTACGAAGGTCTGGGGGGCACCAAACCCAGGAGTTTGAGGTTGCTATGAGCTGTGATGTCACGGCACTCTACCCAGGGCAGCAGCCAAAGGCTCCAGTGTGCCAAAACCGTCTCACTCTGCCTCTAAGGATTAAGGCTGTGAGGCAGCTCACTCCCTGCCTTTAGGCTGCTCAGTCACTAGTTTACTTTGTCCTGCCCATTCCTTGCTCTGGGACCCTGAGGGCGGAGCTTGCCAGGGCAGTTCTTTCACAATGGCTTCCTGCACCCAGCTCAGTGGCTCAGTCTGGGGCCCCAGACAATGCCCAAAGTTTTCCACACTCCTGCTCAAGGTCTACCCAAGGCAGTTCAACTGAGTGCCAAGTCCAAGAAAACCAAAGCAGTTCACAAGTAAGGCCTTTCTGGTTTGCAGTCTCACTGCTGCTTGTACTCATGGTTGCCGGTGTGATTAGGTTGATTGAACACACGCAACCACTTACCAATTCTCCACTGTTTTTGTCCTCCTCTTGGGGTCCAGAAATCCCTTGCTGGCTTCCTGTATTCTTAAAGGGATGATTATAGGTAGATCCCACCGGCCAGAGATGCCTGGAGTCTTGTCTCCCCAGACTCGCTGTGCCCAGTTGCAGGGAAGCCGTTACTCGGCCGCCATCTTTAATCGTATCCAAGTGTTAGTTTTTATTATTATTATTTTTAATTGAGACAGAGTCTCACTTTGTCATCCTCGATAGAATGCTGCGGCATCATATGTCACAATCTCAAACTCTTGGGCCCAAGTGATTCTCTTGCCTCAGCCTCCCAAGTAGCTGGGATTACAGGTGCCCACCACAACACCTGACTTTTTTTTTTTTTTTTTTTTTTTTTTGTGTGTGTGTGTGTGTGCGCGCGTTGCATGCTCGGGCTGGGTTCTAACCCACCAGTCCCAGAGCATGTGGCCAATGACTTAAACCACTGAGCTATGGGTGCCCAGCCAAATGTTAGTTATTATTAAAATTACCCTTTATGAAAAATTGGAATCATCCTGCTTCTCCCCTATAGAATATCATTTCTATTATAGGCCTAATTATTTATGGTTCTAGAATTTCCATTGTGTTTTCTACCTCAGTCCAGGTAGGTGAGAGGAAGCTGGGAATTTACTCTCTGGGCTGACTCTTGACCCCAGGCTCTAAGGAGCAAAGTGTAGGAGGCCTCAGGTCTCCTTCTAAGTTGGACGAATGATACAGGGACTAAGGAATAAGTCCCCTTTAGAATCATAAAATTTGAGCCTGAGTGAGACATGCCCATAGAATTTCTCTCTCTGGAACCCCAACATTCATACTGCATGGTTCATCCCACCCCTGAAAAATCACCAAGAAGCAAGGGCTCTAGAGGGAGAGATTCACAGAAAAACTCATGAATCCATCCAGGTGACCTTCGGAGATAAATTTTTGAGCTCTTGGGAAGGGATAGACCATTGGTGATGGAATCTCAAGGGGCCTTTCTTTTCAGAGATGTTCCTTCTCTAATTGATGTGGCATTAATTGTAACTGTCAAGAATTATTCTTATCACAGAATGCTACGGAGTCACTTGTCTGTTTCTCCCATTAAATTCTAAATTCCTTGAGAACCACACACTTTACAGGAAGGAGTATTGGTCTTTTGGAATTGAGACTAGTGACCTTGTTTAAGTTACTGGAGGACTTGTGATCTTGATCTAGGACTAGTGAGCTTGGTCAAATTACTTGTTTCCTCATCTATAAAATAAAGAAATGCAGTGATTTATGGTGTTGTTATAGGATTGGATATTATTTATGAAAGGTGACTGGTATACATGTGCATGGTAGTTGCTTAATAATTGGCAGCTGGTGACTATGAGAATAACCATGACAACAGGGATGACAATGCCAGGGCACAGTAGTACCCAGTGTGCCTGTCAGCACATTTTATGTGGGTAGATGATGGTTGGGTGAATGAATGGTTTATTAAATGTACGTTTAAGTATTTTGAGTCAACAGTTCCAGTGGGTTGACTTCACCCTTGGCCTTTTGACCTTACCACACTGATGCTGTCACTCACACTCTGCAGGTGCCTCCTGCCTTATTTTTCAGGGCTCTGAAGTTGTCTGATTCTCCTCCCTTGCTGACTGTTCCTTCTGTCTTCTTTCTCCCCCCCACCCATCCCCCACCCCCGTTAACCCTTCTCCAAGGCATATTCTTGAACATTGCTTTTCCGCTTTCACCTTCAAGGATCTCATTCTTTATTAAAGCTTCCATTATCACTTTGATGTCAATGAAGTTGAGATGGCTTATCTAGACTCTCCTGCATGCTGGGCTTGTATTTTTTAATACTTGTTTGTCAAAAGAATATCCTGCTGATTCCACAGAGCTCATCATCTTCTGCTTGAAGCCAGCTCCTTCCCTGGCATGATTGTGCACATTCATGGTGTGGCAGCTTTTCCAGGCTCCTGAGCCTTGAAATGCCAGAGTCATTTCTGACTCCTCCCACCTATGTTCCAGTCAGCTGCCGATCATGTAAATGCCAGCTCCACATGCTCTTGCATCTGTCTCCAACTTTTGAAATTGTTTCCTCCAGGCACTATTCTGATTCAGGTCCTCTAAAATTAGACCAGTTCTCTAAAAGGGAGCGCTGAGGGTTGGAAGAAACTATTAGAATTTCTACACGTATGTGCGTTTTTATCTCAGTCCTCAAATGTTCTGTTTTATATATGTCTTGTAGTGTAAAGAACTTATTAGAGCAGTGTATAATAATATATTATTATTAATAGGATAATAATATACCAAGAAACCCTCAATGGCTTTGCTTTCAACTGCCTATCATGTTGAAAATAAGCTCACCTCCCTGTTATTGAAGACACGTGGAGTCCTCCTTCCTCGTCTAGTAAGGCAGCTCCTCACAGCCCCTCTTCTGTACACCGCAGCCTCTAGCCAAATTGAACTGCTTACTGGATGCTTTTAAGCTCTCACTTCTTCACCTTTATGCCTTTGTGTGGTTCTCTTATCTTACTCTCCACCTGCTATAAGAAGCAGTATATGTAGTGGTTAAGAGCAAGCAGTACGCATAAACAAGTTAATCTCAATCTTTAAAAGGCTCTGTTTTATAGAGGTTCAAATCTTGGTTCTGCCACTTTCTAATTATTTTATTTGGGCAAGTCATTGATGCTTCTGAGCCTCAAGTTTCTCATTTGGGAAACAGGGATAAGAAAAATCAGTTCACAGGTTTGCTGTGATGAATTTTGGAAATAATACATGTGTGGAGCTCAGTGTCATGCCTTGCCTGTTCATAATACCTTTTCTGTAAGCAAGAGTGGCTGCTACGGCTTCTGGTATTTCTCTTTTCCTGTGTTCTTTGTCTAATTCTAATTGTGTGATTGTGCAAGAAAGTGAAGGTTGTCATAACACAAAAATATTCAGTAGTGCACTCGCCACTTATATGATGATTCCCAACTCAGACAATCCTTCTAGAATCCTACGGCCAATTCCTGCCCATCTTGATATCGTTGGTCTCTCTTTTTAGTAGGATTGTCTAATGTCATTAACATCCAACAGTACAATGCAAATACAATGCAAAGCAACTGTAGAATAAAACTGTAAGCTTTGCAAAAGATGTCAGATACCATGAAGTCAATACAAGTCGTATTAGAAACATGTTGGCACCATATACAAAGGCAATGTTAAATTGAGATGTAGTGGAAAAAGAGAGAACGAAATAAGCGTAAGTATAGGCACTTCATGAGAGTTTTTTAAATATCAGTGGGGTAAGAGGGGATTTAGGTGAAATTAGTGACGCTTTTAAGTATTTCTGCTAAAAGAAATCTTTAACAAATACTTGGTTGTAGTATTTTAAAAAAACAAAAAGCATCAGTCATAAAAGAAATTATGGATAAATCTTACTACATTAAAATAAAATAATGTTTATTTCTTATTTATTTATTTTCAATTTTTATTTTTTTATTAAGTCATACACATAGATCATGAATATATTTATGCACATGTGGGGTACAATGTGTTGATTTTTTTAATACAATCTGATGTGGTTACATCAAACCAATCAATATAGCTTTCGCCTCATTTACTTGATTATTGTGTTAAGACATTTATGTTCTACACTTGACAGACTTGACTTGTACCCTTGTAATATGCTCCATAGATGTGGTCCCACCTGTTACCCTCCCTCCCTGCTCCCCTCCCTTCCCCCTCCTTTTCTCTCCTTCATCCTGAGCTATAGTTGTGTTCTATCTTTCGTAAGAAAGTGGGAGTAAATGTAAGTCAGTTTCATAGAAGAATGTTTATTTCTTAAGAGAAATCATAAAGAAAGGGAAAACAAAGAAAGTAAAGCATGAACTTTATATATTTTTGTATGTCCAGAGTATAGAAATAATGACAAATCAAGAAAAAGGTAACTTAATAGAAAATAGGAAAACACTGTATTTGAACAAGTATTTCTCAGAAGGGGAGCACATGGTACATAAACCTTAAAGGAGAAAATAAAAAAGCTCAGCTTTATTTAAAGCAGGGAAATATAGTACATGATCACATTGGTATATCATTTTTCTCTTTCTAGAAGACAAAAGTTAAGATGTCTGCATTAGTTATCCACTGCTCCCTTACAAATTGCCACAAATTCAGCAGCTTAAATCAACGCACATTATCTTAGAACTTCAGGGGTCCAGGTGTCTGGGCACAGCTCAACGGCTGGGTCCTCTGCTTAGGAATGCCTTGTGATACTGAGCAATGGCAGGAGTGCAGATCCATGGGAAATCATATGAAGCACTACAGGAGTGGGTGTGGGGATGTGCACGAGAGTGCTCACAACATATTTCCCATCAAAACAAAACCATGGACACAACCCAAATACCCACTGATAGGAGACTGGTTGATTGTGGAATTCTCAACAATCGAATATCAAATCAACTGCATGGACAGAACTTGCAATAGCCATAAGATTCACAGTTGAATAAATGTTAGAACCATAACGCTGAAGAGAACAGGCAAGTCAAAAGAGCACTACATATGCTTGGAGATATTTTTATAAAGCTCAAATCTAAGTAATAGATACATAATAAAACTATATAAAAAATCAAGGCAATGATAGTAACAGGATTCCGAATGGTGCTCACCTTGGATGATGGAGACACAGGGAAGGTGGAGAAGGGAGCGCACATACTGATACTGGTCTATTTCATAAGTGGGGTGATGGGTTCATCATGAGTATTTATTATTGTACTTTATAGTTATATATATGCTATGTATATTCTTTGTATGGTTGTCACATTATAAAAACTTAAGAAAATGTTGTACAGAAGTCAGATGTATGTAGGAAGTCAAGTCACACCATCATATGATGTTATCAATTATGCCAAAACCCCCATTTTAGTTGAGGTTAATTGTTTGTTCTAATAAGTATTACATCATTACAATTAAAGTGTAAATTTTGTTAATTATAAGACAAAAAGAATTTTTATGAGTTTTAGATTCATTTCTCAAGGAAAAAAATCTCATTGATGCTTTTTATTCTTTATTATGATATTGGACACACTTTTATATTTTCAAAGAAAAATCACACTTGCCAGTTACTTACTTATTCTTCAACTCTATTTTTGTTTTCTTTAAATTTATAAGTAACTTACTAATTTACTACTTTAAATAACTTCCCTTTTTACCCTTTAAATACTTACCATTTAATCATCTCCTCCCCTCCCAAAGAGGTTGCCCCAGCACATATCTTATCGGCCCTTGCTTTGTTTCTTTTGCTATAAATGTAAAACACAATTCCATTGTGCATCTGAAGGGCTCCATCCACCAAGAATAGAAAAAAACAATGTTTGGAATAGTCAATTAATTTAAATTAAAAAAAATCCACATGAAGACAGTATTGTGTTCTTGGGGCAGGAATCCATTCTTACGTTCCTGGTATTCATCCATAACTTCGTAATTCATCAGCCCTTTCTTACTCATGTTATGATTTGAAGTCCATGATCCAGCCCCAAGAATTGGGATCCAAGTCCCTGCTAATCCAAACCTTTATACCAAACATACAAATAAACAAAGAAAACCAAAAAGACCCCCAAAAGAGGAGACAAAATATTAAATACTATAATCAAAAAAGGTTCTGAGGAATGATGAGTTATATCTGTCATGGGTTTAACAGATGTACAACAATAACTATCAAATTCCCCCTCAACACATTTCTCTATGGTGTTCAGATAAATTTTAGAATTGAATCATTGTAGAGATGATGGATTCCATTTTAAATGGATTAACTTCAAGTGAGTTTATCTATTAAATTTGTCCTTTGATAGTGAAATGTTTTCAGATCTATGAATACAAATAATATTACTTCTATTCATCCCATCAAGACGCAACTGAAATATTTTCCTTTCTGTGGCCCACCCAATGGATATCCTCTCTACTTTGGCACCTACCCCTACACCACACACTTCTAGCAACTTACTTTGTCTTTTATAATGACTTAGTCATTTATTTTCCTGAACTGGATAGTAAGCTCCTTGAAGTTTTGGACCTTACTTATCTTTATATGGTCCTGGCACAATCATGCATGGAATTCTTGCTGAATATGTACCTCGTTGAGTTGAATTTCTCTGGACCTATTTCGTTAATAGCTTTAAGAGAAGACCACCCTATAATGATTAAATATGTACAAATTCCTCATGTACTATTAAGTTGCTAGAACAGGCAAATGGCCTTGGTAACAAAATTCAGGCTAGTCTAGGGAATTGCATATACTATGTACCTAATTTCACATACATGAATTTGCACTTTGGAAATAAAATCCCTTGCAAAAAAGATCTCTCAAGAAAGTTTGTGTTGCTTATATCAGAAAGAGCCAGAAGCATTTTTCCTATTGTTATAAAAATGGTGAAGGTTAGTGCATGCAAATTTCTCATATGCCTTCATAAAACACTTACTCATCTACATCCGAAGCCAAGAGCCCCTGTGTAACCAGCTAGTTCCCTGCTCAGAAGGAACTTGGCTGTGTAATTCTGTTTCCTTCCCATTTCCAGCATCTCCCATCCTCTCCAGGGGGCTTTACCATTTCATGACATCATAAACAAGATGGGTCCAGAGTTGAGTTTAGCTGACATCTTTGTTATAAAGGCAATAAACAAGAAAGCCCCAAGGTATTAGCCAGCATTTTTTCCTTTTCTAAAGCTAAATAGAAATGTAATATGCTTACAGAGTTTTTAATTTATTTTTCTACTAATGAAAACAGGCATTTCCAGATAAATTAGATAGTGTTCTGGAGTTGCCTTCATAGAGAGAAGGAAGCAATTGTGCTTAGAATTTTAAATGTGGCTTTAGTCTTTTGTTAAGAATTATGGATGGGGGTGTGGGGATGGAAAAGGGGCTGAAGCTAAATTAAGAGGCAAAAATGTATTGCTTTTGTTTTTATTCTGGAAAAGAGTTATGTGTGCAATTAAGATTCCTGTGTTTAAGAAGGCTGTTTAAAAAGTCAACACATTATTTAGTTGAGGAATGTAGTTTAAGAGCTATGCTTGCATTTTCATATTCACATATATGGGTATGTACATGCATATGCAAGCAGTGTTTTCAGAGCCAATTAATGTGGATGCATTTCCAAGTCTAGGGAATTAAAAGAAATATTTGAAACTGCTTGAACTGTCAGAAAACCTCTATAAACATTTCACTAAGAGATCAAGATGATATAACAAATGATTTCCTGAGTTATACACAATATAAACAATGAAAACATACAACTGAAAGTGATGCAACGCAGAGCCCCAGGTCAGTAATGTAAATTATGCAAGCTCTCCTAACTGGAAGATGTTACTGAGTGGTCTAATTCAAGCAAAAGTTCTCAACACAAACACTGTACCTCTATTGATGAATACTACTAGGCTACGATGGGCATGCTTTGCTGACAGTATAATTGCAATCAACAAAGTTATTGGGCACCTAGAATGAGAAGAGCTCCACAGTAGGGATGAGTATACATAGAGAGATTCGTCGTGGTTCTTGCCTTAAATGCTGGTAGTTCAATTAGAGGAAAATATGGGTTCACGCAGATACAATATCATAGGTAGCAACACCCATGATGTCTGCTGACATTTTGAAAAAGAGATTTTCTGTATGTTCTATGAAGTAGGATCTCTCAAAAGTATGGTTATGGGATTTAAAAAAAAAAAAAAACCTAACCTTATCTTGAACCCACTGGGTGAGTCCGGAGTGATAGCAGGATGGTACCTCTTTCCTTGGAACTCCTGGTACTCAAGCGTCTGAGTGGGCGGCCTCACCCTGGTGGGTGTAGATAAGTGTGTGTGGTCTTTGGTCTGGAAGAAAGCTGCCTGTTTCACATGAGTCAGCTTGTTCACAGAACGAGGCGATTATTCCCAACTCTCGCCCAAGCAAATTGATGACTCCAGGGTGAGCAGAATCAATGCACTGGCATTTACCAAACACAGATTCAGATGAAAACAGAATAAATTAGTTCCTCTCAGTCAGTTATTGCTTCGAGGAGGAGAGCTGAGGAAGAGGGGTGCTAAGGTGCCCATTGAATGTGAACTACCTTTTGATTTCAGCTGAAGATGCAAAGCGAAAGGTAGGGAATATAAACAGATGATTATAAGACTGTAGTTTGGTGGGGAAAGGAGTTCCACGAGCAACTCAATTTCTTCCTCTGTGTTGTAGCTGGAATAGCACTGCCTCTCATTTGCATATAGGCTGTTCAGAATGTATTTGGAGTTTCCAATATGGAATTTCAAACTGTCACCATATAATGACAGTATTATTTAAAACTAATACTGTAATTAATTTCTTACTGCTATACTCAGCTGATATTAACAATGAGATGCACTGTTTTGATACCCATCATAACCTGGCAGAGACCCTTGTAGCAAAAGAATCCACAATCATATCTGGCTATCTGTCCACCTGAGAGAAGAGCACGTCTAGGAAGAGAGTATCCTTTCATGGATGAACATAGTATGGTTAGTGATCTCAAGACATGCTCAGCCAAAGAGAAAGCTAGGCTCTTGGTATTAATATCTAGCCTTAGGAGAATGTTTATTGCAGCCCACTTGATATTTGCTAAGTCATGGAAAAAGCCCAAGTACCCAATGATCCACGAATGGATTAATAAATTGTGGTATATGTGCACCATGGAATATTATGCAGCCTTAAAGAAAGATGGAGACTTTACCTCTTTCATGTTTACATGGATGGAGCTGGAACATATTCTCCTTAGTAAAGTATCTCAGGAATGGAAGAAAAAGTATCCAATGTACTCAGCCCTACTATGAAACTAATTTATAGCTTTCACATGAAAGCTATAACCCAGTTATAACCTAAGAATAGGGGGCAGAGGGAAAGGGAGGGGGGGGAGGTGGGCAGAGGGAGGGCGATTGGTGGGATTACACCTGTGGTGCATCTTACAAGGGTATATGTGAAACTTAGTAAATGTAGAATGTAAATGTCTTAACACAATGACTAAGAAAATGCCAGGAAGGCTATGTTAACCAGGGTGATGAAAATGTGTCAAATGGTCTATAAAACCAGTGTATGGTGCCCCATGATCGCATTAATGTATACAGCTATGATTTAATAAAAAAATACTCTAGCTTTATTCCAGTATAGCTGTTCATAAAATAATTTAAGGAGGCATGCTATAAAGTAATATTGATGTGCATTGTGAACAAACTCTAAATAAAGAAAGAAATGCCAACCGGGAGATGCAATCTTTTGTTGCTGGGGAAATAATAAACTCTTTGTGATTTTCTTATGATGTTTCATTGACATATGGTGTTTCTAACCAAGTGACAAATTAATTGACTTGCTTTAAAGAGAATGGATGTGGCTTAATGAAGAAGGACAGGGTGTGTATTATAAGGCAGCTGGTTCTGCTGCTGCCGGCTTATGGAGACAATATATGTTGGACAGCTAATGAGTCTCTGTTGCATAAGAGAGATTCTCTTTATAATAGAATTGCACGCTTTGTCTCTAAATGGGCTATTATACACACCATTGCACAATGTTTGAAGAGCTTGGTTGGCCCTTGTAGAGGTTTAGGAGAGAAATAAATTGGAAGACAATCGTACTTAAGACCTTCAATCAATCAAACACTTCATATTTATCTAAATTGCTAGCACATTCTTCCACAATACAAATCTGTACGATACACACGGCTAGAATGCTAATGTTGACCAGACTTCACTTTGGCTTTATTAGTCAGGTTTTCCACTGTGAGCCTAGACCCAAATTAAGGCATGTGGAAGCCTGGTGACCCACTCCAGCCACGACTTCCCATCTCCTTTGCCTCTGTTCTCCACGTTTCTTACTTCCTGAAGTTCATTTGGTATTTCTTTCACTTACCATGACAGGCATCACTTGTTCTGGGTTCTCTCAGTCTCAGAACTCTTTGAATAGTCTGATAGTCTTAATGGTAATTCCTTCATTTTCTTCACATTCTGCTACACTTGTGAGCCCCCATTATGCATTTGCATGTACTTGTTTATTTAGTAAATGCTCACATACTGATTAGTTAGAATAAATCCAATCTAATTAATGTGATAGCCTTGAAATAAAACTGGAAGTGGAAGAAGATGACAGGCGGAAGGACGTCATTTGCTCTGTGCCAGTGGACTGTCTTCCCTGCCGGAGGACCTGGGCAGGGCTCATGCAGGTGGTGCAGGTGGGGAGCTGGCGGAGTGGTCATGCTTTCCGCTTTAACCCCTGATAACCTGGCTTTGATTCTGATACCCTCTTCTGGTTTGATTCAACTATTGACTTTACCACATAGTCTTCAGAGATTTTGTAGCTCCATTTGATCTACATTTTTTCAAGGCAATAACATGTCTTTTAGCTCCATGGGAAATTTTGCACAAGAAAAATGATCCTTGGGCATACCGTGACTAAGTTTTTGACCCATCGAGGGAGTTTAGAGACACCATTAATTCCTGTTGATCTTGGGATTCTCACCTATGTGGTGAGATAATAATATTTCCTGCTTCTAAACTTTCTTCTCTGTGTCTCTCTCCTTCCTATCTACCAAGAGTAATTGAAAGAATTACCACCTGTGAAAACATTTCAAGATTCTTGGAGTAAGGTGATCTTTTCTGTTGAAGGTATTATTATATACCAAAGCAGATTTTTTTCCTCTTCATCTTCATAGGGTTCTTTACTTTTCAAGTCTATCCATACTCTGGTACAGAAAAAGGTGAGTTGAAAGAAATGGACAAAACAGTTTCATGGGTTTCTCCACATATTTATTACCCTCTCCAAATTGAATCTTGAAGCCTTGTCAGAAGTGTTATTTTTCCAACAGAGCCGGTGTTAGGTGGCTATAGAAAATAAACTCACCTCCTGATATCTTTCTCCTTGCTTGCTACATCCATTTACTGTGAGGATTATATTGTAAGGTGTGACAGGTGTTGTACAGCAAGAAAAAATCACCGCTTTGTAATTCTATTTCTTTAAGTTTTCTTCTTTAATGCAAGCTTTGGAGTTTCCTTGTTATTGCTGGAATTATTTCTTAAATGATGAGTATTACTTTTGTATGTTTTTTTTTTTTTCTCAGAAGTTTATTCCATCCAACTAATTTTTAGGTTGCATACACTCTTCTTTAATTAGAGCTATGTTGTCTGTAATAAAGTTTATATTAATTTGACCAGGGAAAAAGATGAACTAAAACAAATGGTAACAATGACTAGTTAATGAATTTTCTTTCACCTATTTTTTTTTAATGACTTTTATGTTCACTGGCAAAAGCAGATTATTTGATGACCATGCTGAGAATACTTAGCTCTAGGTAAAAATCAGTTTCCATTCCAATGGATTTTTTTTTTTTTAATGAGAGGGCTTATACTTATCATATTTTTTCTTTAGCATAATTACCTTAAGGAAATAAATGTGTACAGAGACTAATGAGTAGACACACTCGTCTTTATCAATGTTTGTTCCCATATTATAGTTTAGAGGCATGGGAATCTAGACTTGAGATGCTTTGGAAATAAATCTTTGCTTTATGTAATATCTTTAGTTCAAGGGTCTGAAAACCTGTTACAAGCAATTACACTCTAAGATACAAATGGGAATTCCAAATTGTTTATTGTTTAAATTAAGTTACAGAATTACTGTTTACTTTGGGATCCTTAGGTCTAGAGTATCCTATTTTTCCTGGATTTTTACCTATTCCCTCAAACCATTTCCAACTCTCCTTTCTTCCCATGCCAATGTATTTATGCAAAGACTCATTGTCTTTTTTTTTTTTTTTTTTTAAAAAGAAAATTTTAATTATATATAACCCTCATTCAGTTTACTTTTTTTTGATTGTTAAATCATAGCTGTGTACATTAGTGCAATCAAGGGGTACAATGTACTGGTTTCATATACAATCTGAAATATTCTCATCAAATTGTTCAATGTAGCCTTCATGGCATTTTCTTAGTTATTGTATGTAGACATTTGTATTCTGCCTTTTGTAAGTTTCGCCTGTACCCATTCTAAGATGCACCGTAAGTGTGGCCCCACCTATTACCCTCCCTCTACCCTGAACTCCCCCCTCCCTTCCCCTTCCTTGGCCCTTTCCCCATAGTCTTGTGCTATTGTTGGGTTATAGCCTTCATGTGAAAGCTATAATTTAGCTTCATAGTAGGGCTGAGTACATTGGATACTTTTTCTTCCATTCCTGAGATACTTTG